>VMDO01014304.1:0-55035 GCA_007922755.1 Pedetes capensis | reverse complement strand
AAGAATTTCTGATGTTATTCTTCAGTTTGAAATTTAATCTTAGAATAATCTTGTAATCAACACAAGTATAATTATTATTAGAGTTGAGAATTTTCTGAATTTTCTCTTCATAGTAATCTTTCTCAGGTTTTATGTTTAAACTGAAGTTCTGCATTTCAAAAAATGAAAGGATATGAAAGAATGTTAACCTTGTATACTTTTAAACTTAAAATACTTTCTTAATATATTTATTCCTTACATTAATTAATCCTTTACAGAATTACATCATTAATGAGTATTTTATGTAACTGGGAGCTTTTAAAGCAAAATAAACTTATTTAAAAGTCTGTGTCCTTAAGTTTTTCCAATTTATCTTAAATGGAATATTGTTAATTTATTTAAAAATTAGTCATAATTAAGAACATGCAAAATTGTTTTTAAATTGTATATTCTTTTTTTGTGTGTGTGGTAGTGGGGGTTGAACCCAGGGCCTTGAGCCTGCATGTTTTGCAAGTGCTATGCCACTAAGCTGCATTCCTAACCCATTTTTTTTACTTTTTGAGACAGGATCTCCTAAATTACGCAGACTGCTTCTGGTCTCAAACTTGCAATCCTCCTGCCTCTGACCCCAGCTGCTGGGATTACAGGTGTGCACCACCATGCCTGGCTCCAAAATTATGTATTCTTAATTATCGTGCTATCAATAATGAGAAAAAGGTTGATGGAAAATGTTGGTCAGATAGCTTCCCATTTTTTGTTGTTATTGCTCTGATTTAAGTCTACAATGTTCAACCAAAAAGTATTGTCAGTTATGTTTTTCCCAAAATTTTGATGATAGAATATTAAAACATGGTGGTAATTATCTAAGAATTCCTTTTTTTTTTTTTTTTTTTTTTTTTCGTCTGACAGGTTCTCACTATGTAGCCTGGATTAAAACTCGTGTGTGAACTTCCTGCGTCTGCCTTCCAAGTGGGCCACCACTTCTGCCCGATACTCCTTGAAAAGGTTGTATTGTTTTGTTTAGTTTAGTTTAGTTTTATTTACCTTTACAGTTTGTTTTACAAATAAAGTAAAACAAAACAATAACAAAAAAATGTTCTCCCAGAACACTTTTCCAGGCTGGCTTTGCACTGTGCTATGCTGAAGCACCAAAGCAAATCAAAAAACACATGATAAATATTTTAACAAAAAGAAACTGTTATATTTTGCATCTCAATGCCCCTCAAAAGTCATATGTTTGAACTCTTGGTCCCCCAGCTAGTGGTGCTGCCTGGGAGGTTATGGAACTTTGGGAAATAGGATCCTCTCTTTGTGGAAGCTGGTCACTGAGAACAGGACATTGGAAGATTTTACCTGACCCTTGGTTCTGGTCACTCTCCGTTCCTGATTCACCATGCAGTAAGGGATCAGCTGCCACGGGCACTGCTGATTGCCACCTCCAAGTCTGCTCTGTCACTATGGTTGGAAATCCTGTTTTGATGAGGTTCCAATAAATCTCTCCCCATATGAATTTCTCTGCCACAGCAATACATTGTTGTTAGGTGCTCTCGAATCAGGTCCAACCTACAGCAACTCCATGTACAAGAGACAAATCATTCCCTGACTGTGCCATGCCTGGCTTCCCTGCAAAGTAACAGGGTTTTTGATGGCTGATTGTTTAAGAAGTAGGAAGCCAGCTCCTTCTCCCTACCCTCAGCATCCATCCAGGTGGTCTCCCACCCAAGGACTAACCAGGCCTGACCCTGTTTAGCTTCCAATATCTGAGGAGATCAGATGCCAGGGTAGTATGGCTCTCCATTCACAGCAACATGCCACCTGACTAATACAGAAACTTACTACATTCCAATAGTAAAACCAAATAAACAGCATTTTATCCAGCATTCTTTACATCCAATATATTTGCAGCTTCACCAATGTGTGGGAAATGTAGCAGGAGGCAGTATTACATTTTGATTTGATGAAGAGTAAATAAAACCCTCCATACTAACATTCACATTGCCCATAACTATCAACTGTCATGTCTACAGGATACATGCTACCACTGCTCATCTGCATTCTTCAATAGACCCAAAAATAAATGGGCCACTTACGAACTCTCTAAATGTGGTGAGATTTGAATTTTGTCTTTAATTACTAGGTAATCATTTTTGATCAAATGTTTTGTTGGCTAAATATTGAGTTGATAGCATCAATATCTCTCATGTGTCTGTCAGCTTGTCCTGCTGTGAGGTCTCGTGTGTACCTATGATGCTGAAAGCTATGACACTGGTATTTCAGGTTCCAGCAGTGCTACCTATGGTGGACAGGTTCCACCTGAACTTCTAGACCAAGAAAGATGAGAGAGAAGGAGCTGGCAGCCCACTTCTGAAGCAATTAGCCATTGAAAGCACCATGAATAGCAGAAAAGCACTGTCAAATATAGTGCCATAAAATGAGCCCCTCAGGATGGAAGGCAATCAAAAGATGACTGGGGAAGTGTTGTTTCCTCAAAGTAGAATTGACCTTAATGATGGGAATGGAATAAAGACCCTGGGACCTCCTTCTGCTGATGTGGCACAAGTCAAAATGAGAAGAAACACAGTGACTGCAACAATGGGCTCAAACATAAAAAGAGTGTGTGCCTGGTATAGTGTTGGGTAATGTTTTGTTCTGTTGTACATCAAGTAGCTATGAGTTGGATATGATTGAAGGGCAGGTTCTTGAGATTATTTTTATATTTATTATATTTATGTATATATTTTTGTTGTTGTTTATCAGTACTGGGGAGTTGAACCCAGGGCCTCGCACATGCAAGGGAAGTGCTCTACCACTGAGCTTAACTCCAAGTTCCTTCTCTTTTTTTTATTATTTTTTGAAACTTTGAGACACAGTATGGCTAAAGAAACAGGCTGCCTCTGGCCTCAAACTAATGTTCCTCCTACTTCAGCCTCCAGAGTTGCTGGGATTACAGGTGTATGCCACAGTGTCAGGCAAGAGAAATATTTTAAGAGTAAATACCATGGTTGAAAGAAATAGTTTCTTATAAAAACTAAATCTCTTGTATTGCTGATAAAACCTGAGGGAAAAGAAGATTAAACTTAAAAATATTAACTTAAAACAATATTTCAGGACCAAGTGATGCCATTTCTGACAGTGAGTCATTGTAATTATTATTACTGGTTAATAGTTTTTCAGTAACTCTTCCTGGTTCAGTAACTGGTTTTAAGCATTTCTCTATAGTACTCTCATGTATTGCTATTTTGGATGAGATTATTATTCTGTTTTAACTAGTTATTGTTAATTTCAGTATATTGTGCTTATACCTGTTCAGTTTGATGTATTCTTCTGTTTATTTTGATCGTCTGTTCATTGATTCTCTTGGAATTTTGAGGATAAACTAGCATTTGCAAACAACCCACACTTTTTTTTTCTAATACTAAAAACTCTTTTATCTTTTTGTTTATATTATGCATTAGCTAAACCCTCCAAAACAGTTGAATGTTAGCAGCAATTGTACACTTGTGTTATTTGCTATATAGTGAAATTTCTGTTACATTTCACACTTACTTTACATAGCATATTGTAATCTCATATGATTTTTTAAATTAATAGGAGATATTTTAAGACAGTTATCAAATGTATGCGATAAAATAATGCTTTGATTGCTCTGTAATTTTACAGTTATTTCCCATAAATATTCTTACATTGTAAAAGGAGAATTCCAATGTGAAAAGAAAACGAGTATCTTTGGCTGTCATGTAAAATCTAAAGAATAAGTTCTGTATCCATGTCTTGAGACTTTGGTAAAATGGAAATTACAGGAATGGTAAATAATGACATTAATGATTTGAATAAAAACAGACAAAGCTTAAAATAGAAGTTTTAAACTAACCTTTTCATTTACTATAACTCCAAAATAAACATACAATTAAGTTTTATGATTAGGACATATTTCATGATGTTTTAAGCAGGAATAAAACCAATATTTATTTTTGGCACCATAAAGCATGAACAGTACATATATGTATCATGTATTGAACTGAGAGTTTTTCAGGTTATGACATAGGAGATCAGAAGGATTGGAATACCAGTTTATTAAAATAAAAATAGCATGGTGAAACACAAAGGCAAAAAAAATTACTTTTATCCCTACTTTTCCCTTTAACTATATATTCCTGAGTGTATAATTTATTTTCTGTGGACTAAAATCAGTCTATGAGCAAACCATATATTTCTGGTTTTCATCAAGAATACACCCTTTGTTTTTTTGTTGACTCTGTCCACATCACAGTGTCTATACTTTAATCAATGAATTAAAGTATCACAGTAAAAAATTCTCTGATATTCTTTACCCACTTGTCTTTACTTTTTCTGTCAGAGTGAATACATAAAGACTTTACAGAAATGCATACTTTTTAATGAAAATTTTTATAATTAACTTTATATAATATATAAAAATACTAGATAAAACATTAAAGCAATAATGGAATAGGATTCTAGTATATAAATCTATACATAATCATATTGAAACAATGCTATTATTTTTACAATAATGTAGACACATAAACATTATAAATTTGGATATATCAAAATTAAATTGATCGAGTGCACTTTTAAGTAGATTTGTTTTATATGCTTGAGTGTGTATGTATATAGATAGATAGATAGATAGATAGATAGATAGATGATAGATAGATAGATGTAGACATACATATTCATTCCCCTCCTTCATTTTGTTTTATTATTTTGGATTTTTAAATATATCTGCCTTTCTTTAGCTATTCTCTGGTAAAGATATAATAAATTTATTTCAATTACCTTAGCAACTTAAATTTGCACTTTACAAACTCTGCATCTTAATATTAACGCATTGCATAGTTAGCACATATGCACACTGGTTCACTTACATATATTGGAATAAGAGAGACAAAGAGAGTGACAGAAGGATCATGAGAATCCCATTCAAATATTCTACTAGAAATGATTCCCAGACCAATCTCAGACTACTTAATCCATTTAAATTTGAAGAGTGAGAAACCTTTTGAAAAATATCTATTATCTACCTCTGTAGGAAAATATCACCATTAAAATACTACTTAAAATAGCAAATTTTTGGAAGAAAATTCTTTTGAAAAACACACAGTAAGTCTTCTATGATAGAAAGCAACATCTTCCTGACATTTGCTCATCATCAGACTTTTGGAAATAAGATGTGAGTCATGCATTAATGAGGTGATTCAGTTCTTTTGTATTAAAAGACAAGAATGTTGATAACTTACTGTATCAAAACTATCTTATTCTAGTTAATAGTTTAAGCAAATTATGATGTTTTAGGGGCCTGTTTATTTGTAAGCAAACAAGTATATCTTGCTTAAATTTGAACACTGAAGTAAGAACAACTGTGAATATTAAAACACTTGCTAACAACAAATAGTCCAAATCACAAAATGGTATTAAAACTTGCAAAAAAGCTTCTAAACAGTAACTAAAATCAAACTTAGTGACTTTAGACTACTCCACTATAATCATTTATACTAAATTTGGGTAAGACTGAAGATGGCATGAGTATTTGTTTAAAAGTGCAGGGTCTGTAACACCATATGAACCAAGAGGAAGATCATGTAACAACAAAATATTTCAGAAAGCAATGAGTTTCATGTTAATGATTATCCTTAGGTGACGTTTTCTGCTGCTATTTAGATATTTTTTCACTGCAAATATGCTTTTTGCATTTTGCTACATATTTCCTTCGATTTGATGGGTGAAGCATGTTTATGCATAATAAGTGTACTCACATATAAGTTGTTGACAGGGTTTGAATTTCATCTGCTTAAGAAATCTGTCAATATATTCTGTTCATTTATAACATTTGCCAAGAGTGAATTCAAGCCCTTAACTGCACCAGAGATTCCAACCCTAGTTCCCTATTAGATTTTACATAGGGGTTTTTGATGTCTGAGAATTACCCCAGATAAATTTATTCTGAAACCCTGCAAGTAAAGCCTGACCATGCATAGTTTTAAAATCTTAACAGGGGCTTTTGCTCAGTATTTAAAAGCACAGATCTGCACATATTTATTTCCCTCCTTTAGTATCCACATAGAGTTAACTAATAATATCAAATAACATAGAAAGGTAAATTGGAACTAAGGAGTACATCAGATGCAGATACTCAGTTTAAAAAATCTTGTAGAGATATATTTGATTATATATTTTTCCTCCTTGAGCATATGAACCAATATGTGTCTGTCAGCTTGTTGTGCTGTGGGGTCCTGCGTGTTGCTGGGATGCTGAAAGCTATGTCACTGGTATTTCAGACACCAGCAGGGACACATGTGGTGGCCAGGCTTCAACTGAACTTCGTGACTAGGAAAGACTAGAGAGAAGGAGCTGGCAACCCATTTCCAAAACAATTAGCCATTGAATCCTCTATGAATAGCAAGGGGCTTTGCTGCATACCTGTAATATCAGGGACTTCAGAGACAGAGCCAGGAGAATAGCATGTCTGGAGGCAGACTGCATAACTTAGTGATATCCTGTCTCAAAAAAAAAAAAAAAAAGAAAAAAAAAGAAAAAAAAAAAGGACTGGATGTGCAGTCCAGTGGCAGAGTGCTTGCAAAGTACCACAAGAAAGAGAAGGAGGAAGAGGAGGAGAAAGAGAAAAGAGAGAAGAGAGGAAAGAAGAGAAGAGAAGAGAGCAGAATAGAAGAGAAGAGAAAAGAGAAGAGAACCCTATGAATAGCAGAGAAGCACTGTCAAATATAGTCCTAGAATATTACTTCCCCAGGCTGGAAGTTTTCAAAGAAACAACTGAGGAAGAGTTGACTCCTGAAATTAGACTCAACATTAATGAGGAGAATGCAGTAAAGCCCCTGGAACCTCCTTTTGCTGATGTGGTATGACTCAAAATGAGAAGAAACACAGTGGCTGCAACATGGAATCAAGTGTAAAAAGATCCTGTGCATGGCACAATGTTGAGTGGTGTTTTGTTCTGTTGTACATAGAATTACTATGAGTCATATTCAACTTGACAGCACCTAACAACAAGGCTATGAAAGTATTTTAATGTTAGTCATACTTCATGTATTCATGTATTGTAAATAGCAATCTATGAAGAGTGAGCATTCAAGTCCAAGTGTAATGTCTTCAAAGTGTGTCAATAATTTCATATTTAGCATTTTGTTGTACCAGTTATAGAATTAGAAAGTAATTATAATTGCTAAGTATTAATGAGATTTTTTCATAAGTTCTTATACTTGGAATATATTGCATATGTATCTCTGTTAACTCTCACAACAGTTGTGTGGAGATGTTAAGTGAAAAGTTAAAGTAAGTTGCTTTGTGCCAAACATTTTTTTTCTTTAATTTCAGGGCTTCACTTTATGACTAGGTGGCCTGAATCCAAAGCTGGTATCTTTAAGTCTTTCATGTTTTTATACCTGTGTAACACTATCAACATCAAAATTTCAGTATGTATTTATAACCAAACCTGAACAAAAACTCTCATTGTGAATTGTTTTTGTTGTTTGTTGTTGTTAGGTGCCCTTGAGGTCAGACTCATAGCGACCCTACATGCAATAGACAAAACATTCCCAACACTGTGCCATGCCTGGTACTATTGTCAGTACTTCTTTGCTACTCATCAGGTTTTCAATGACTGATTTTTTTTTGGGGGGGTGGGCAGTGGGCTGCCATGTTCTTCTCCCCTCATTGTGAATATTGTTGTTGTTAGGTGCCTTGGAGTCTGTGTCTGACTCATAGCCACCCTATGTACAACAGATGAAACACAATTGTTAGTGCTTCTCTGCTCCTCATAGGGTTCTCAATGGCTGATTGTTTTTTGGGAGTTGGTTGCCAGGTCCTTCTCCCAAGTCTGCAGCACCTGGTATTCCCAGGCGGTCTCCCATCCAAGTACTAACCAGGCCCAACCCTGCTTATCTTCTGAGATCTGAAGGGATTGGAAGCCACAGCCCTATGGCTTCAGGATCATTGTGAATATTACCCTTAAAATTCAATAATTGAAAACAGATACAATCTAACTAAAACCCATTCCCTCATCTTTAATTAGAATAAACAGACTCTGAAATTCTAAGGTACTTAAGTGATCTGTCTGAAAGCACATATCCAATGCAAAATAGTTAGGACTTGTTGTTGTTGTTAGGTGCCGTCGAGTCGGTATCCGACTCATAGCGACCCTCATAGGGTTTTCAATGGCTGACTGTTTCGGGATTGCCTTGGGAGTGGATTGCCAGGTCCTTCTCCCATTTTTGCGGTGCTGGGAATTGAACTCGGGACCTCAGAGACTGCAGCGCAGCGCTCTACCCACTGAGCTAAATCCGGACTAGAACATCTTTATTCTCACCATCCAATCTCTTCTCTCTGTGGTCCCACACTCTTTCTCCTCATTTATGATGAAATAGTGTTTCATTTCCTTAACAGATTACACTATTTTAAGGACTACCTGGCAAAGGTGAAAATACCAGTGGATAAGGAGGGAGAGCATTAGATATATTCTCAGAAAGTATCACTTAAGGAATAACTAATATGTAAAAACCTTTCACCTTAGTAATTCAGTGATTTCAAGGATAAAAAGGATTATGTTCATATTGATGCACTTATTTTTCATATTCACAGGGAAGTGAAGAGCTCTCAGCTTGGCTTTTGTTACCAAAACTGAATACAATATTTTCTTTTAATCTTACTTACTTATTTAGGCAGTACTGGGGGTTTGAACCTCACATATGCTTTGCAAGTGCTCTACCAAGGAGTGGCACCCCCCCCCCCCCCCGAGCACTGTTTACTTTTTATTTTGAGACAAGGTCTCAATAAATTATGCAATCCACCTTTGGCCTGCAACTTGTTATCTTCCTGCCTCAGCCTCTTGAGTCACTGGGATTATAGACATGCACCACTGCCCACTATGCAATATTTTATTTTAAACCCTGAGTTTGTGTGTACAGTGAAAACCAACTACTCAGACCTTACAGGGTGATACTCTCAAACCCTACAGAGAATAACAATTAACATAGAAATCCAGTGAACATGCATCTTTCGATTCAGTTGCTCTGAGTTAAGACTTGGCGCATTGAATTTTTAAAAAACTTTCAGATAATGTCAGTGCTACTTAAAGTGTGGCCCATGAATTTCACTTTGACAAGTAGCAGAAACATATCACTTTACTCTTTAATATCATTAACTGGAAACCCTATTAAAATTATCTCCAAAATAGAAAATAAATTAATAAGAGACAAGGAGACATCTGAAATGGAAGAAGTTATACTATTCTGCTAAAATGGACACCCAGTGATAAGAACAAATAATTCAGGAAATACATCAGACTTAAAAAATTGTATAAAAGCTCAATAATGGACATACTGCCAACATATGCACATAAAATATGTAATAGAATTCTCAGTTGAATGTAAAGCAAAAGCACTTAGTGCATGCAAGCTTTTAATAAATCCTGCTTGAGGATGACACCCACTTTCTAATAATGTGTATTATGATGGGTTAAAAGCAAGGCATGCATGCAATATCATTTTATTAACTTGATGATATGTCTGAAAACAGATTTTTCCTGACTTAGGAAAGAAAGTTTCCAAGGACTGCATTAGAATAACATAGTTTTGTGCCCTTGATCCATATGCTGTGATTAAGCCCTAAAACATATTGTCATACTGGTTTTTATAGTTCTATCAACTGTCAATTGATTCTTGGTTTTACGACTACCCAGGCTTTTTTCAAATATCCAAACTTTAGATGGTTCTGCTTGCTTTTTAGTTCATTATTTCACATTAGTTCATTATTTCAGTATAAATGCATTGACTGCAAATGAACAAAATGATGGTCCTTAGGGTCATGGCAGAGGCACAGTGACAGGAGCCATTAAATGCAGTAGTTGAAAATGTTTTCAATACATTAGAGACAAAATGAAAACACTTTCAGCACTTGATATTAAGTACATTAAAAATTCTATTTATGAGACCCTATCCACTGCTTGGTCTGGTAGTTCTAATCATTTTTCACAGCAGTGAAGCCTCTCAAATATTTAATAAATATTTCTTTCTCGTGATCCATATAGACTTGGGGCTATTTACTCAAGTACATTAAGTATCAAAAAAGGAGCAATTGTTTTATGTTTTTAAGCAGTGATTTCAAGCAAATGTCATTTATCATCACAATTACTTGCACATACTTCCCCAAAGTCCATATTTATACATTTAGTGGCCCAAAATGGTTATAAGTGCTCTTCTAGCTAGATTCTAACCAAAAATATTCAAGTATTTTCAAGCACGATTTAGGAACAACAATCACATTTCTTATTGTCAACTAAGACAACCCAATTTTAATAAACTGTGGCCAGATATACTAAATCCAGGATTTCCACTCTTATACTCCCTGCTAGGTAATTTTAAGATTACCTTTCTTAATGGTAAAGCTGTGGCTCACACACCCATTGCCCTTAATCATTCCTTGCTGCCTATCAAATAAAGCACAAAATATCTAAACCTTAATAAAGCCATATTCTAGATCCTCCAGTTGTGTCTCAAGAATTCTCTCTCAGTTTATTGAAGTCACAAATTACTGCATGCTTTATATTTTCCTCTTTCCCATTTCCTCCAGGTATTTCTAATACTTAGACTAAATTTTTCTTGTCTTTCCCAATTCAAATAATTGACATCTCTCAAACCTATTTTATATGCCATCTTTTCCTTCTTCTCCCATGAAGCTGTTCCTGAACACTGATTAGATAAACATTTTTAAAATCTCCTTACATCCTTGTAACATTGTTATCAATTTAAGGCGTGTTTATTGTATCTGCCTCTCCCTACAAGACTTTCAGTAAACATTTACGACAATGAACATAACTGTACATGTCTTACTGTAGAGGATTACTGTGATGATCAGATAAAGCATTTTGAAATAACTTAGCTCTTTTAACAGAAGAAATATCACAGAAGGTTCATTGCAATCATGAGGACTACAGGAATCTGTTCTGTTAAAATAAGAAATTCAATTAACTAAAAACATTTCCATCTGAAAAGAGACCTTAGAATTTGATTGGCTGTACCACTTAAACATGAGGGTGGCAGCCATTCCAGATGGTAAAGACATATTTATAAAAAGTTTTACATAGTCAGGGAACTTCAGCATAAGGAAGGACATTTAAGTTCATCTAGTTTAAGCCCATATTTGAATCTTTTACAAACAATTATCTGATTTCAAACTTTACTTAGTTTCCTGCATTGACTGGGAAACCCCTACTAAAAAATGGGCCTTTTCAGTTAAGGAACAAGTCTAATTTCTGGAATATTCTTCTTTGTGTAATATTGTACATAATACACGTGAGATTCACTTGCCAATATCATTATCTTGCATGAGAGTCACTCATTTGTTTTTTACAATAGAGCCCTCTAATGTTTAGCAATTATCATTTTGGTTATCACAAATTTTATCTTCTTCTAACTTAATATTTCAAGTTCTTCCAATTAGTTTATCACTTACTTTATTTCCTCAACTTCCTTGTCACTTTTCCTGAATGGACTTCCTAGTTTGTGAACATAATTTTTAAAGTCTCCAGACTGTAGAAATAACCCAAAGAGAACAAAATAGAGATTAGCATGATCGCTTTTGGAGACACAATATTATATTCCTGCTTATCTTGAGTTCCTATTAGTATTTTTGATAGTCTTTTGAGGTAGTTAACTATTTTTAGCTAGTAAATCCAAACTTTTGCTTTATCTCTGAAAACTGAGCCTCTATTATATAAAGTAAGTCATTTTTACTAGCTTGAAAGTATTTTTGCTATCATTAGCAATTTTGAACCATATTTGGTATCTCACTGGAAAATCCTTCACACAAGTATTTTTCTTCAGGATCTAAAAAGTAGGATTTTTTTTTTCCTTTAGTAAAGTACTGGTCTCATTGTGCTAACCAAAGTTTTTGCATTCAAAGCCAAATGAGCTATTCTAAGTTGTGCCAAAGATGCTTTCGATAGCTATTCAGTGAAATTAGAACAAACAAGAAAATTTGTCACCACTTGTAACGCACTAATTCATTTTTCATGGCTGAGAAATATAATTATATGTTTTTTGTAATATAAAAGACATTGCTGTATATACTTAACATAAACATTTTGCAAATCTAAACTAATTGAAATACATGTTTTAAAAGTAGAATGGCTTTTAAATTACAAATTATACAAATTAAGAATTCAAGAGAACAATTGAAAAATCCATTTTTGTTTACTTCAAGGGCAAACTGCCTTGTTAAAAATAACTTCTCTGTTCCTTAGAGTTGTAAGCTGATTTCCTATTGAAAGAAAATGGCAATGAATTAGAGCACATCACTGCAAAATTAGTATTCATGATAGGTGAACAATTGGGTACTTGAATGTGTGGCATATTTATAAAGAGAAAATGGACCAGTGCAACTGGAATCAATAGTCTTCCCAAATAGAGTTTGAGAATCATCTAATTTAAGTTTTCTAGGCAAATGAGTATGAAACTTCTTACAAAACTCTATTATAGTTTCTTTTGGACTAGAGTAAGAATTTAAATCAATGGTAACGATCGATTTAAGTTAAGTGTTACTGCATTGAAAGGGAGGGTTGGATACTTTGCATAGCTTCATCCCTTTTACCAAAGATTTTTAACTCAAATAATCTTAGCAAGTGGTATACTTACCCTTATCGGTATCCAGGTGGGAGAAATACCATCAATCTTAAGGAAGCTTAAGCAGATTTCAATAACTATATCTGACTATAAGTAGCTATTTTCTATAGTGACTTATGATTTGTAGTAAGGTAAAGTTTGGTCAAGATATGGCTTTTCTTATGTTAAAATGACATGTGCTAAGCATGGAACATACTAGGAAATTACAGTGAAATTCCAGATTTAATTTATTTATTCCAATTACTTTGGAACTTCCAAAAGAGTTGGACTTCCCAATTCCCATATTTTGGCTCTGGAAATCAAATAGTACAATTGGAAGAAAAAATCCTTTTATTTCAGTATCTCAAGATTCCCCCCCTCCCGATATCTCACAGAAATTCTTTTATGGTTTTACTTCTCCCCAGCCTCAACTACCTATTTTTGTTATCCTTTCAAATATGAGATTAAATTGTAAGAAATATTTATGGCATCCTGGAAAACAAACAAGACATAATCATTGACGTTTATATCAAGGAAAATATATGGAAATTTATCGAAAGATATTCCTGGGTAATTTATAGACTTATTGACATTTTAAAAATTCATTAGTAGTGATATCACTACCTAGTCTTCCTAAAATAGTGCCAAACCATTAGCAACACAGCCATCTAAAATATGAGACCACAGATATTCCAGCCAGTTAGGTATACTTTGGCAATCAATGGTTTTGATCTTGATTAAAAAGATATTTCTGATAAATTTCTAGTGATAGTTTTAACCAATAACTTTTCCCTATTCCAACTGAAGTATGCATATGCATATATCTTAAAATTTCTACATTTAACATAGTTGCAAGGTAATTCTGCGTGATACACAAGAAACATTGCATAGTTACATGGAAAGATCTCTGTTCTACCAGATATCCTTGAATAGCCTTGGTAAACTTATAAGAAAAATAAATGCCACTAACAACAACAACAGCCATGACAAAATCTTTTTTGTGGGCATTAACATGTGGCAAGACTTAATTTTTTTCTATCTGTATTTAAAGTCATTTAATAACCTTAAATTTATACCTGAAAGGGCTTGTGAAAAGTTTTTGAATGTCAGGGCAGCTCAAATGACAGATGAGAAAAGTCATCAAGCCATTTTGAATCCCAGAAGTCTGGCGAGTCTCCATATACACTTTGGAAAGGCTCATTGCTTTAAGAATAGCATGGAACAGTCTGGCAGGCTTTTCAGCAGCAATAGAGTAAATCCCTTGAATGCTCCTTCATGCCACATCTAAAATGGCAAGAGAAAGATGCATAAACCTGCCACCTTGTTCATGTGTACCTGGAAATATGTAACTCTAAGAATTCAGAGCTTCTTATCCTTTAAGACAGCTATTAAGTATCACAGTCATATTTTAAAAGAATTTGAGACAAGAGTGAAAAAGGACAATTACATGTAGTTTCCACAATCTGATTACCTTATTATATAATTTTAAGAATATAAAATTAGGTGCACATATAGTTTGTAGCAGAATTTCCCATAATTATCTTGAAGAGTGATAAATAACTAGATTATACAAACGTGTGCTACCTACAGGCCTTTTTAAACTGTTTTGGCTAGTCACCTAATTTCTGGAACTCTCATGTCTCCATCTCTGCAATTGTGAAATTCTTATACTAACTTCTTTGACCTCAGTGAGGTTTGAGTATTGAAAGAAATCAAATATGCTCAGATAACTATAGAGATCTCTGTAAATGATTGTTGATTTTTTATAATATATCGTGAGGAAATGCTTATGTTAGTTGGATGTCATTTTAGTTCATGACAAGTTTTGAAGTTTTGGTCACTTCTAATTTCAATTCTCTTGAAATTTTCAGTGCTAGGACTTGGACGAAGGGCTTCACATATGCTAGGTAAACATTCTCCCACTGAACTATGTCCTCTATTCTCTTGATGAATTTTTTGTTTTGTTGCACATCCTATTTATTCTATGTCTTCATAAATAATGTTGTGCATGTGGGATAGGGCTATACTTCAGAATATTTATCTTGTCACACCTTGGGGAAGGGCAGATAGAGTTTTCTACTTGGTCATCTTTAGGTCTAAGCAGCCTCTGAAGATCTATCAGTGTGCCCAGAGGCCAGCAACTTCCACTCAGAGAGCATAATCACAAATGTCCAACAATCCACAACCCTTCATATTACCCAGAGTGCGTCCTGGGAGATGCTCTGTTTTCTTAAAATTTGCTTCAGGATTTTGCTATAGATTATATTCATTCCTAGGAGGGCTTCTCAAGTGACTGAATGAATTTTATTTCCCTGGTGATTAAAAACAAGGCAGCCCAATTCAATGTGTGGCTAGTGGGGAAATAGAGCAGTGAAGGGAACTTCTATTAAATCTAGTAACCCTAAATGATTTTTTGTTTTTTCATACAAAGCTAAAACATTTCTCCACTAGCTATTGATGTACTGTTTTTGTGATGCACAAGATAACTGCAGAGTGACAGTTATAACATTGCATTAAAATTCTGAAAATCAGAAATTATCAATTTTCTCAATATTTGTGACTAGGTTTTTTAAAATTAAATTATATCTGAAAATAAATATTGCTTGGAATTTTAAACAGCCTAAATTATCTTTTCAAATTTTTTTATTGTTATCATAATATTTGATATGTTCACACATGAAAATATTCACCAAGAGTCCTAGATAACCCAACTCTCTCTAGTGTTAACCAGACCACAAAGAACCATCATCATTAGTGTTTTCATGTGGAAAAGCTTGGATAGCACTGCTTGAAGATTATTCTGGGATTTTATCATATAAAGAATTAGTTGTACAAAATATTTTAAAAGAGTCATTTTGGAAGAAATTTATCTTCATACCTATGAAATGTATACTTTGTCCTCAATTGGAAATTGGAAAAAATAGTTTTCCCCAGGCTTTTAAAATGATACTTACCTTTAAATTAATCCATTTTTTAAGTGAAGCTTTTTTTAAAATAAATAATGACTTGCTGTTGAGAATTCTACTGTGATATAAAAGTAAAAAATGAAAAATTCTTTATAGAATATATATTGTATCCTGGAAACCATGCAAAGATTTTATAAAAATTATTTATTTAATCTTTACATGTATATTTGAAATTCTTTGAAATCAATATCTCATTTTCATATAAGGACACTGATTCTGAGAATCTTGGAAGAGATTATATGCTAATTTATGAAATAACCAATATTCAAATAATTTGGGAATTTTGGAATATAATAATATGTAATTTCCCACTCTCTACTATTGAAGATATGGGATAAGGATGTGGCAGTCCACTCTGGAAACAATACAAACAAGCAAGCAATCAACCAATGAAAATCCTATGAAGGTTGCTATGAGTCAGACATGACTGGATGGCACCCAACAATAAGAACAACAACAACAACTATTGAAGATAGCTTATAAATTAATTTATAAATATGTTGCAGTACCTTAATATTAAACATACATTAGAAACTTAAGGTATATTTCTCAATTTATAATAAAAAGATTTTTCCAGGAGATATGTAATGTTTAAGATGCTAAGGTAGAAAAGTAAATCCACATTATAGAAAAACGTGATCTAAATTGCATTTTTTGGAAATGTATGAGTATAGTGAGGAAAAATGCTAACAATAAAACACTGAAATTTATGTTACTTAAAATGTTAGTTGAGAATTTAATTATCTACCCAACTTTCAACATATCATTCATTTTCAGGAACAACTGAACATCACATCATCAAGGTGTTAATATTTATTTTTAAAAGCTGTTTATTCTAAATATAAATTCTATGCAGAATCTCAAAGAATACATTTAGATCATAAGAAAGCAAATAAATTCAATTACAGAAAAGCATTAAACATGCAACTCATTTAAGTTCAATTATTATCACATCTCACACCTAAGTTCTTGAAAGGAGTTTCCACTCATTGCTTTAATGCTTCACCTTCAGAGACTCAGGGAAACTAATTTCCATCTTTACTACTTCATTGACACTATTCTCACAAAGATATGCAATAAACTTAATGCTGAACTTAATAAGCTACTTATCCTTTATCCTCATCAAAATGAATCACTGTACTGCTTGACACAATTAAACACCTCTTTCTACCCTGAAACAATTTTTTCCATCCTTTGTCTCCTCGCTCCAACCATGTGGTTCTCCAGTACTTTTTACCCTAATGACTCTTAAATCCTATATTTCCACATACTCATGTCTTAGCTACATTTTTTTCCTGTGTCTATCTGAAAACTCCCCCTTACTGACTTACTTTAAACCCAAAATTTAGTTATTTTGCATTATGAATTTTCTCTGTGCATTCTAGACACAATTTAGACCACAATTGTTATTAGTTCCTATGTATCTCTTGTTCTGGTGCATAGAATCTTTAGCTCAACTAACTCAAAAACATCTCATTATCTTCTCTTTTGCTTTGCCTGGAATCTTGTGAGCTCTCTTAATAGCTGCTTTGTCTTCACTCCACATGTAATTGGTCACCAAATCCTCTCACCTCCTCAATTTATCTTGTGAACTTTTGAGTTCTGCTTCTCCATACTTACTGTGATTGTCTTCATTGAAGTCAGTAGGGTACCTGGGTTACAGCTCAGTGGTGGAGTGCTTGGCTAAATCAAGTCCTTAGATCACCCAATCTTAATTACAACAGTCTAATTCATTTCCTTTTCCAAGTACAATCCTTCCTATATTTTCATTTTTACTTCCTGGATAATCTTTCTTGATTGTAACCATGATCATGTTATCATTGCTCTCCTAGTACAAACTCCTCGCCATGAAATTAAAGCTCTGGGAAATTTTGTCCCTGTCATTTTTCATCCTCCATTTAAATTGCATAACTAGTCAGTCTATTGTGTATCTTTTCACTCTTGCAAATCTACCATACAAATACTTAAGGGAATTATATAACATGCCCAACACGATTAAGTGCTTGCAGGGAAAATAAAATTAGAAATCTAAATATGTGTTTCAAGAAACTCCCAACTGACCTGCTTCAGTGGCACCCACCTGTAATGCCAGTGACTCTGGAATTAGAGGCATGAGGATTGCAAGTTTTAGGTCAAAGGCAGCCTGTATTACTTAGTGAGACTCCCTTGTCAAGATAAATAGTAAAAAAAAAATGGGCTGGAGATGCAGCTCAGTGAGAAAGCACTTGCAAAGTATGCAGGAGTCTCTAGGTCCAGCATCCCTAGTACCACAAAAAAGGAAAAGGAAAGATAACAAACACTCAACTTATTAGATAAACAACTCAGATTCAGCAAGCCAAGGTGTTCTTGGACATACTTTGCAAGTGCTCTGCCACAGAGTTGCAGTCCAGCTTATTATTTATTTATTCATTTATATTTTTTATGTTGGGACAAGGTCTCACTAAGTTTTGCAGAAGGCTGCTGGACTGAAACTTGGAATCCTCCTGTTTGAGCCTCAGGAGCCAGCATGTTAAGTTCAAAGAGAAAGTATAGACAAGCTACAACATAAGTCTATATATTGCTTAACAAAGTAAAGTCTTTGGAAACTTATGCTTTCTCATGAATCTGAACATATCTATCTGAAAGACCATCTTCCATCCCTTTTGTCCACCATCTCTGATTTATCTTTCCAGACATATGTTAAGTTTTACACAAACCAGATTGAATGTTCTACAACCTATAATATAATGCACTTCTTCACTGATGAATCAATGACTGCCACCCTATATATTCTTTTTCAAATGTAACATGCTAAATTTGAGCTATTTATCAATTGGGTTGGGAATGTCTCTAAAATAGATTTTTACTTTTATTTTCATTGAGACAACACAATACTCTGAGCATATCATAGGAGTCCCATAAATATTTGTATGGTAGACATGTATACATGAAAATATAGGTAATAGAATTTATAAGTTCACATTTTGCTCAAAATTCAATCTATATATCATGGTATTTATAATTCAAATACAGTTTTGAATCAGTTATGAGTAACTATATGTAACATAGTTTAGAAGAATATTGTTGTTGTTAGGTGCTGCTGAGTGTGGTCCAGTGCATAGGGACCCTATATACAACAGAATGAAGCACTCCCCAATTCTGTGCCAGAATGAACTATTTTATGTTTAAGACCATTGTTGCAGACACCATAGCAATGTGTCTAATGAAGACTTTCCTTTTTTTGTTGTTGATCTTCCACTATCTTAAACTTGATGTTCTTCTCCAGGGACTAGTCCCTCCTCACTACATGTCCACAATACATCAGATGCAGTCTAGCCATCCTGGTTTCCAAGGAGCATTCTGGTTGCACTTCTAGGACAGATTTATTGGTTCTTTTGGCAAGTCCACGGTATATTCAATATTTGTTACCGGAACCATAATTGGAAAGCATCAACTCTTCTGTCTCCCTTGTTTGATGTCTAGTTTTCACAACCATATGATGCCACAGAAAATACTATGGCATAAGTCAGGCACACTTCTGTCTTCAATGTGATTACTTTTCAACACTTTAAAGAGGTCTTTTGCAACAGCCTTTTCCAATGCAATGCATCTTTTGATTTCTTGACTACTGATTCAATGAATATGGATTGCAGAACCAAGTAAAGCAAAACTTTGGACAACCTCAATCTTTTCTCCATTTAACATGAAGTTATTTGCTGACCCAGTTATAAGGATTTTTATTTTCTTGATGTTGAGGCACAATCCATACTGAAGGCTGTATTCTTTGATCTTCATCAGTAAATGACTCAAACCCTCTTCACTTTCAGCAAGCAAGTCATCTGAAAAATGCAGGTTGTTAATGAGTCTTCCTCTGATTGTGATGCCATGTTATTCATAAAATCCAGCTTTTCAGATTATTTGCTCAGCATAGAGATTGAAGAGATATGGTGAAAGGATACATCCCTGATGTATACCTTTCTCCACATTAAAATAGGCAGTGTTTTCTTTTCCTGTTCAAACAACAGCCTCCTGGGCCATGTACAGATTTCTCCTGAGTACAACTAAGTGCTCTGGTATTCCCACTCTTCACAATGATAGCTCTAATTTGTTATGATCTACACAGCAAATGGCTTTGCATAGTTGATAAAATATGGATAGATACCCTTTTGGTAGTCTCTGCTTTCAGCTAATATCCATCTGACACCAGCAATGATGTCCCTGGTTCCCCGCACACTCTGAATTTCGTTTGATTTTCCCACAGTTTCCTGTCTATATACTACTGTAGTTGCTTCTGAATGATTATTAGCAAAAATTTGCTTGTGTGTGATATTAATGGTATGATTTGACATTATCGTTTCCACATTAGTTTGTTGTTAGGTGCCCTTGAGTTGGTGTCTGATTCATGGTGACCCTAAGTACAACAGGCAAAATACTATTGACAGTGCTTCTCTGCTATTCATAGGGTTTTCAATGGCTGATTGATTTTCGGGAGTGGGTTTCCAGGTCAATCTCCCAAGCCTGCTGTATTTGGTATTCCCAGGCAGTCTCACGTCCAAGCACTAATCAAGTCTGACTCTGCTTAGCTTCTGAGATCTGAAGGGATCAGACCCCATGGTGGTACTGCTGCAGGCATTCCACATTAGGTAGGTTCACCTTTCTTGGAAATAGACACAAATATAGATCTCTTCCACTAAGTTGGCCAGGTAGCTCTTTTCCAAGTCTCTTGGCATAAACACATTCACACCTCCAGTGCTGCATCTGTTTGTTGAAACATCTCTATTGGTATTCCATCACTTCCTGGAGTCATGTGTTTCACCAGTTCCTTCAAGGAAACTTTTACTTCATCCTTCAGTACCATTGTTTCCTGATCATATGTAACCTCTAAAAATGGTTGGTAATCCACCAATTCTTTTTGGTATAATGACGTTGTATTCCTTCATCTTATTTTGATGTTTCCTGTGTCATTTAATATTTTCTCTATAGAATCCTTCACTATTGCCACTCAAGGCTTGAAGTTTTCCTGCAATTCTTTTAGCTTGAGGAAAACAGTGTGTTCCTCCACTTGGTTTTCTCTCTCTAGCTCTATAAGCATGTCATTATAATATTTATTTTGTCTTCTCAAGCTGCCCTTCGAAATCTTCTGTTTAGTTCCTGAACTTCATAATGTCTTCCTTTTATTTTAGCTGCTCCATATACATGGCAAGTTTCAGGGTCTCTTTGATATATAATTTGGTCTTCTCTTTTTTTCCGGTCTTTTTATAACCTTTTGCTTTCCTTATGAACGATGTCTTTGATGTCATGCCACAACTCATCTGGCCTTTGACAGTAGGTGTCTAACACATCAAATCTGTTCTTGATGTGGTCTCTGAATTCAGGGATATATCCAAGGTCATACCTTGGCTCTTGTACACTTGTTCTAATTTTATTCAGTTTCAGTTTGAACCTGCATATGAGCAGTTGATGGTCTGATGTAAAATCAGTGACTGGTCTTGTTCTGACATTTGATATTGAGATTTTCCATAATCTCTTTCCACAAATGTAGTCAGTTTTCTTTTTATATGTTCCATCTGGTTAATTTCAAGCATATAGTGACCATTTATGTTGGTAAAAAAACATATTTGCAATGAAAAGTTCGTTGGTCTGGGAAAATTCTATCATGTGATCTACAGTATTGTTTCTGTCACCAAGGCCATATTTTCCAGCTACTGAGCCTTCTTTCTTTCCAACTTTTGCATTCCAGTCACCAATAATTATCAGTACATGCTGATTATATGTTTGATCTATTTCACATTGCAGGAGGTGGTAAAAAATCTTTCCTATCTTCCTTTGTGGGCTAGGATTTAGCTCAGTTGGTAGAGCACTGCGCTGCAGTCTCTGAGGTCCCGAGTTCAATTCCCAGCACCGCAAAAATGGGAGAAGGACCTGGCAATCCACTCCCAAGGCAATCCCGAAACAGCCATTGAAAACCCTATGAGGGCCGCTATGAGTCGGATACCGACTTGACGGCACCTAACAACAACAACAACAATCTTCCTTTGTGGCCTTAATGGTGGATGCATAAATTGGAATAATTGTTACTCAAATATTAAGTGTTCTTCCTTGTAGGCATATAGGATATTATTCTATCAACGATAGCATTGTATTTCAAGACAGATCTTGAGATATCTTTTTTGATGTTGAATGCAACACCATTTCTCTTTAATTTGTCATTCCCATCAGAGTTGCCCATATGATTATCTGATTCAAAATGGCCCATGCCAGTCCATTTCAGCTCACCGATGCCTGGAATGTCAATTTATGCACTCCATTTCCCTTCTGATAATTTCTAATATTCCTAGATTCATACTCTGTACATTAAGTGTTCCAATTATTAATATTTACAGTTGCTCCTCTTCATTTTGATTCATGCCACTTCAGTAAATTGAGGTCCCTGAGGCTTTACTCCATTTCTGTCATCAAGCTAGAACCTATTTCAAGGAGGCAACTGTTTTCCACTCATCTTTTGAATGCCTTCCAACAGCCATGCCACCCTGGCATCTGATCTTGTCTGATCTTGGACATTGAGGAGGGTATTTCTGGTTAGTACTTGGATGAAATACCACAGGGGAATTCCCAGTGCTACAGGCTTGGGAGAATCACCCAGTAGCACACTCTTGAAACAATCATCCATTGGAAACCCCATGAATATCAGAAGAGCACTGACATAATACCAGGCTTGACAGTGTCCAGTAGTGTTTATAAGGATAGGATATGTTTTTGTCATCAGGTGCCATCAAGTAGTGTCTGACTCATAGTGACCCTCATAGGGTTTTCAATGGCTGATTATTTTGGGATTGCCTTGGGAGTGGGTTGCCACATCCTTCTCCCAATTTTGTGGTGCTGGGAATCTAACCCAGGACTTCAGAAACTGTAGAGCGTCACTCTACCAACAGTTCCAATAAATCATTAGAAATATTTTATAATGGTTAACAAGTTACTTACCCTCATTTATCTAATATGTAGAAAGAACTATTAACTATGAAGCCATTTCTGAAGATTAAATATATAATTTGCATAAAGATACTAGCATTGTTTCTAACATACAGTATATATTCAATAAATTTTATTCCTGTTTGTATTTTTACCAACATAACACCTGATTGTAAACTTCTTTTTCTTAACTTTGTTTTTTTTTTTTAAAGAACACTATATAAATTTCTATAAGAAATCTTAATTTTGATAGCATCATTGGAAAATTTATAAGTTAGCCTTGGGAAATATGCCAAATAATTTTTGGAGAAGTCTAATTATCTTTGACATAATTATCTCCTGTAAGTTCCATTTTAAAGCATGGGACACATAGTCACTTGTGAAGTAAGAGTATAAAATTGAAGGTCTTCTCCTAAAAAATAGGGGTTTTGATGGGCTATGTGTATGAAAATTTGGTAGTTGATGAAGGACCAAAATATGATGAGGGAGGGGCCAGCACGGATATTGTTGTTCCACAGCAGACATAAACACTGTGTCTCCGGTGACATATAAAGAAAGAGGGTTGGAGCCAAGGAAAATGGTGACAGAGTATTGGATTGGATTCATTGCAGGAGGGACTATGTTATAAAAATAACAACTTTTGGAAAATGTTGCAAAATCATTTTAAATGTTGCTTATCCTGTTGCTTATTAAACATCTCTATTTAATTGACTCCAAGTTCTAAAAAAAATTGAATCCCTTAGGTCTTTTTGTTTTTCAGGATATGCAAAGCTATAGCTTACTATTATGGACACTTAGTAAAATACTTTCGAGCTCACGGAGAAATTCTCATCTAGATTTGTGATGTGCAGATCATGGAAAGAGAATATACATCTGTTTTTAAGCTAATGTTACAATATACTTCACATGTAATTAATCTTTTGAAAACATTTTTAGAACATTAACCTATCCAAGAGAACTACTGTAGCTAAAATGTAATTGCACGAAGAGTCCTATGTTAATTTCATATTTTTTCAGATAAAATCAATTTTTATATTGAATTTTAGAATGTTATTCAAAAATTATAGTTCTCTGTAAATTCATCCTTTGATTTAATTTAATCATTTAGTGTTAGGACAAATTTGTATTTTTCTCCTAATTAGTAGACGCTTACATGCTGAAAAAATATAACTTTGTATTGGCAACTGATACAGTTTATTTTACACTTTAGAAGATACAATCAACAAAAAAGACAATCACTATAATTGAGCCCTCGGGTTTTTTCTGTGGGTTGCAGAAGCAGTATTTAATTCCATGCCTAGGGTCACAATGAATTAATGGATCTGTCTCTTAAAAAATAAAAGAAATCCATAATGGATTTGGGAATATGGCAGATAAGAAGAAGTAAAGTTTTGGCTCAGTGAACCTGAATGTATTTTGGAATAATGCAGCATGATAAGGTCTTTTGGCTATTTTAAATAAATCACCACCAGAGGCCAATTGTACAAGTAGGACTTATGACTGACAGTGTAGTTAGAATTATTAAATTTCCAGAAAATAATTAGACCTCTCAGGAATGGGTTTTGTGCACATTGCTGGTTTCCCAATGCATATACCACTGGTTATAATCAACACAGAGATAATACAGTTTTAATTAACATAACCACCTGTCCTGGCTTCTTCTATCCTCCCATTTTTTAATCTTTTGGGAAACTCTTTCAAGTGGAAAAGACACTGTCAGTTGTTTTCAAGATGGTTATTTAGTAATGCTACTGAATAGGCCAGCAGAAAAATAGACAATAGGTTATGAATGTGTATTTTAGGTAATTACACAAATCTAAACTGAAACCATACATATTCTTATATCAGGGGGTACTGGACATTCACCACTCTATCTTCTTAGTAAAACTTTTTTGAAATATGCCATGAATTTGTTTCTTACCATTATTTGATTGCAAACCCATGGCGAAGAAAAATGTCCGCACATTCCCTCCACATATCTTGTAAAATATATACATTCACTATCTTACTTGTTCATTAGAATAATTATAAAATATATAAAATATATTCTGAAATATGATGAGAAGTAAGTCAAAATAAAATTCTTAATAATTTTTCACACTAGAACAGACTGTCTTGTGCATAGCCACATTCCTGAATATCACATATGCATAACAAGAAGCATGAAAACAAGGTGAGAAATATGTAAACAAGTTAGGCCAAAAACTGGGCCTATTTTGAAAAGTTCTATGAATAGAACATTCTGTTTCCTGCTATTAAATTTGTATTTTATATAACTAATATCTAACATAAAATCACCAGATCAAATATTCTACTTTGAATTCCTAGAAGGAAATGAGATTTCCAAACCCAAAATGATGTGCCACATTCATAGTTCCTAGCATATCCAGCTGTAGGGTTTCCACCACTGTCCAGTGAGTTAAAATAAGATAACTGAAGGTAGGTATGAGAATGAAAATTTGAAAGATAGAATAAACAAAAACTTCAAATGATGTGACACAGCAATGGGCATCTGAGAGTCAACTGTAAACAATCCAGGTTAACAGTGAGAGATGAGGAGAAATGAGCAAGTTCTTTAAAAAAATATCTCCCCCACACTAGGTCATGTAGAGGCAGGGTGACATTACAGAAAGTGTGAGGCTCTGTACACAGTGACAGGTGTAATGAATCAAAAAGCATTCTTTGTATGGGTCCACTTTTGAAAAGTGTTGGAAACATATCAATTTGAGGGGCTGTTTTTCCTTATCCAGATCCGTTCACTAGATGGCTCTCTTACTAGTTACTTTTCTTTGAAAATATAAAGATATTAAAACTTTTTAAAAAATCCGAATCTTCTTAGCATAGATGCCAAATATCTACCCAAGAATTTCACTGATTTTTTTTCTTGGCAACTCACTTTCCTGGAAGTATCCCTGACTACTGGTAAGTCTTTCCTAAAAGGTAAAAACAGTGTATAATATCTTAGTTCAGAAAAGACTTGGCAGAAGCTATAAGAAAGAAAAATAAACTATATCAAAGCATATCCTCACTGTTGAGAGGATGCCATTTTAGAAAGTGGGTTTAGTAACCACAGATAATTTTTCCTGGAATGTATCAATTCCTTACAGAGACAAGGATATATCCTTCCAACTGACCTGAAATCCTTTGCCAGAAGCAAGTTTGATCACTCAGTGCTATAACAGATCATTGCCAAGCAGATAATCCTGACTGCTTTAGGGATTACATTTTAAATCTCATGTTCTCCAGCTCTCCTTTGGTGATTAATTTCATTTAGTAATGAATAAATATGACCATGTATTCAGCATGCTTTTGGTCAGATGCTACTGAACACATACACATCACAATCTATTCATCTTTTGTTACAGGAACCAAAGACCTTGTAGTCTTAGGTGGAAGAGAAGAAATTGCAGTCATCAAGAGACCAAAGTAGAGCAGTTTGGAATAGTAACCTCTCCTTGCATAGACCAAAAGGATTTGACAGATACACTGATGAACCACTGTGCATTTATATGGTGAATCCCCACACAAGGAGATTTAGAGGCTCAGATACATAGTATGCTATAAAGTCGGAGAGAAAGTAATCTTCCCATTTGTGACAAAAATCCTGATATTTTTTGGTGCTCAATAAATTAAAAGTATAGTAGTATTCATCAATAGTTCTACTGTATGAATGTTAGGTTTGCCATGGTAGATTTTGGGAATATGACTTATTTTAGTGACTTTGTGTCCTCCTGACCAGGATAAGTATAAATGTGACAAGCTAAGGAAGAAGGTGATGGGAATTTGGGAGTAACTATATGATGTCTGAAAACCCTATGAACAACAAAAATAGGTGGCATCTGGAAGTTGAAATACATGGTTCTGGGCATATATGGTCACATACATTTGAAAGAGTTAAGGATGTGGTGCCCAGATTACACTGATTTGGCATATTGATTATTTCAAGATGAAGGCATTTATGAAAAAGTGGTTGCACAACTAGCTACATGACCTGCCCTTCCCTTCCTATAGCCAACCATAAAACTTCCTTTGAGAAAGATGCCTTTCCTGTACTTGGACAAGATAATAACCCTTATCACCCAGGACTGGGAATTAATACGGCAATGGATCTGAGGAAATAAACTTACAGAAATAACCTTTATCTTCCCCTAGCTTTACACTTCCATATATTTCCTAGTGACATCCCACAATTTACTGCCCCTTGCTTAGATCCATTTGTCTTGTCATTTCTTCAACAAATTTATTGTTTCTTTGTTTTAAAATATAAAATAGCTTTCCACCTTTGGCCTTTTCTTTGAGTCTTCAATCTCTTGTAAGTTTCCCCACTAATAATATGTGCATACTTTTCTCCTGTTAGTCTATCTTGTGTCAATTTGGTTATGAGACCCAGCTGAAGATCCCAACTAAGAACTAAGATGCCTAGAGGTCATATTTCACCTGCCCTTTGATTACTTACTCAAATCACCAGAAGACTCCTACCATCCATATATAGCTATCAAGATAGGTGACATCTGAGCTGCATTAATACATTCTGCTACAATGCATATAAAGAGACCATTTCCTACATCATTCCCTCTGAAAAATAACAGGTAAAAAACTTCCTTTGAGACTTTGCAAACAATAAAGATGCAGAAGAAATGAAATCTGGACACAAAAAAGGCTTAGTCATGTATTGCATTACCTAGAAAATGGGAAGAAAAAGTGGAAATATATAAGGATGTGAAATAAATAAATATAACTAACTAACTAACTAAATAGTATTGGAACCAATAATTCAGTTTTAAGTTTGAAGACTGCTTTCAGGGATGAGATGAATAATAGCTGGGATGAATCATTTGCTCTCAAAAAGGATGCATGGAATTAATGGGTGCTCCATCTCCATGTCGCCATTTGTTTTCCTGATTTGTAAGCAACATACCTCTGAGGATGCATTTATGAGAGAGAGTATAAAAGAATGGAGAGTCACTGAAGAAATTATTTTTGTCCCCTGATGAAGAAGAGTGACTGATAGTGTAATGTATGATAATTGCATTCTGATGGAATGTACACCAATATTTAAGGCTCATTTCCTTTCAATATTATGCATGTGTGAAATAAATCTTTTTTCTCCTTCAAATGTTCCTTTATAGTTTGGTACTTATTACAGCAAATAGTAGAAAATAAGCAAAGTGACAACTGTCACTTATTCTAAGACTTTTTTTCTTTAAATTCTGACATATTCCATCATTTCTACAATTAGCTTATGGACCTGGCAGAAAAGTCACTGCCTGTCTGCCACGACACAAAGAAAGTACAAAATAGTAACACCATTTTCTTCCTGCCAAAGATGACAAACCTCCCAAAGGGATAATTTCTCTCTGGGGATAAAGCCACACAAGGCTCTGAATCAGATCTGTTTTAAGAGTCTTCTGAGCCTGAATGCCAATTATGCATGAAATTGTGCAGGGACTACTATAGATGACTAAATTCTTACTCCTTGAGCTTCAAAATCAGAGCATTGATACCTAGAAGACAAAACAGGACAAAGTAAACCTCATAAAGGAGAAAGGAATATGATTTAAGAGCCCAAAAGGTATAAGAATAGCATATTATAAGTGCATTTTTTCATTCTCTTTCCTTTCCTCCTTTGAAAACTGCTTCTATCTCATATTCTTTCTCTTTCCCTCTCTTCTTTCTTTCTCCTTCCCTCTCATTCCCTCATTTTCTCTCTTGTTCACCATTTACTCCACACAAACACTCACCTTACAAACTCTATGGAGAACAAACTGCTCATTGTGTGAATGCAAACTAATGTGAATAAATATAAGTTTTCACTTAAAATTACATTCCTGATAAGAATATAGAGATTTAAGAGCAAGAAAAAAGATAAAATATAAGGCAGATTTAAGTTGCTAAGCAACTTGGCATTCACATGAAATCAGATATAGCAATTTGCTTTGGCAAGAAGACATGATAAGTTTAAAGAAACAAAACCAGTTATTAGTTTTAGCTACTAAGTAATTAAAGGAAGAAGAATTAAAAGATTGAACTGAATTAAGTCAGTGTTTAACATATAAGAATACAACCAATTTGTCTCAGAGGCCTGAGGGTCCAAAGTAATATTTAATTACAAGACAAAAGATGACTGTCAATTTGGCAAAGGCAAAAATAGATTAAACATGATACTATATTTAAATCTGATTTTGTGCAACGAGTTTTGACTTCCTGCCAAACTCCTGTAATGCCATTTCTTACATCATGTAATAAAATGTTCATGAAATAAAATCTCCCTGCACATAGTTTGTGATTTATATATATTTTTTCTTTCTGGATCTAAGCTATGCCATCTCAGCAGAGATTAAAGTGCTGACTATAGTAAAAATTTATTACTTTGCTTCTGAAAGAATTAAAATATGCATTATTATTAAATGTTTGGACCATGCTTGAGTTGTTGCCATCAGCTACCAAAATCAGAATGTAAAGAAGCACAATATCTATTCCAAATATGGATAATCTGTTCCTTTGTAAACACCGGAGTAGAGAAGGATTAAAGCTATTGTTTGTTTGTGATGGCTTAATTCTCCTCTAGCAACTAGCCTCTTGGCTTTTCTTCACTCAAGAGAATATTTGGAAAAAGAAAAAAAGAATCGCTATCTATAAGTGATGCTTACTTTAAGAAACTAATCTGCATTAATGAGTCTCTCTCACTTCACTAGCAAGTAATAGCAGTGGCAGAACAAGGATAGACTTGTTGTTTGAACTAAACAAATAAACAAACAAGCTAACAAAGGCAATGTAAAAGTGAATCTGTAAAGGATGTTCTGAATAAGAACATTCTCTGATCAGTTTATCAACCTGAAACCTGCACTGGCTGAAAGAGTTCATACATTCAGTAGTTTCAGTTTCTTGAATGTATACACAAAGTTTGGACAGTAAAAAATTAAAGTGTTATTTTAATTACACAAAGGTCACCTATATTTAAAAATCTTTGCATGAAATTTTCCTTTATATTGGGTCTTATTATTATACTGAATATTTAATACTTGTATGTTCATATTTGTCATTTGATGAAATTTTATCCTCAGTGAACTGAGAATCTTGGAACTACATTCACAATGCCTGAAGATTTGGCCTTTTTGAAATTAACCTAAGCTCTGAAACTTTTGCTTTCTACTGAGCATAAAGGAGATATTGACTTTTGACTGCAAAGGCTATTACTGGGTGGTATCATTTTCTCTTTTTTTCTCAGTTATTGCTATCCACTTAAGATTAGCAACAAGTTAGAGAAGCACATGGCTGATCTTGGTGGTAAGCATGGAGGATAAGATAGTTGATTTACTTTCAGTATTAAAATTATCTACATGTTGATAGCATTAAAGATGGAACAGACACAACTAATGGGCTCATCATTTACTGTTTGCCTTTGTGATTTTCTTTCAAGAAACATAATATTGGTATGATAAGTAAAGTAAATTACAGGTTAAGATGGAGGGAGAGAAGAGTAAAAACTAAAATCTGTATAGTGGTAGGTGATCAAAATATTGCTAAAATTATTTACATGTCTTTTTTGAGTATATTATGGTTTTAAGGAAATGTGTGTAATTCATGGATTTCGTGGAAAAACTGTAACTTAATTATTAGACATATAAGAGTGGAGTAGGTTATAAGATATAAATGATACTCAGACATTCCCTTCAATATAATCAATTTATACCCCCAAATCACAGAAAAACATCACAGAAAAATATCCCATGACTTACCATGACATGTTTTCCCTAGTTTTAAGAATTTTATTACAGTTGTTACAAATTTCTTCAGTTATTTAAAACTATTTCTTAGTCTCTCTCTTCCCACTGTATGTGTGTGTGAGAGAATTTATCTTTTTGTGGAAAATAGAAAGAAAAACATTAAATATACAAAATGATGTAAGAGTTTTGAAAAGAATGTTAGAAGCACATCTTTCATGCAAATATCTCCAATCACTATAAACGTATTATGATAAAGGAGTGGAAAAAATGTTATAGTTTCTTTGAATATAGATAATCCCAGAATGGGATGTAATTTCTTCTTTAATCTTTATATTATAGTCAACAGACAGAGGTAATCAAATCATTTCTTTCTTTGGATGTATCTTCACTAGATTTTAATTGTGAAATTTACTGAGTGTTTACTATATGACAGGAAGAAATCTCATTTACCCACATTAAAATAAGCTTAAAATGTTTAGATGACTTGGTCAAAGTTCCAGTTCATAAATATCAAAGACTAGATTAACCTCAGGAATGTATGAATCCTATGTCTCTGTTCCTAACCACTGAAGTCTGTCTTCCACCAGCATCAGAAACAACTTCGAGTATTAAAGGACATTCAGATTCTATCACTAAGTTCAGGTATTCCTTCTATAAAAATATTTTTAAAGATTACTTGAAAATAATTTTATATATACTATGAAAATTATTGTGATATTTCTGGTAAAACCATAGTGGGGATCTGGTATTCAGACATGATTCTGCTTTCTTGACTTTGCTGTGGTGGCCTTAGACGAGAGTAGTAATGCTTTATGCCCTCTGAGGCCTTGGGTTTGATCCCCAGCACCACAAAAATGCGAGAAGGACCTGGCAGCCCACTCTTGAAACAATCCTCCAAATAACCAGCCATTGAAAACCCTATGACTAGCAAGAAGCACTGATATAGTACCAGACAGACATGACACAGTGTGGGGGAATGTTTCCTTATGTCGTATGAGTTGGACCAGACTCAAGGGCACCTAACAACAACAACAACAACAACAACAACAACAACAACAACAACAACAAAGTATGATCTAGCTATCCCTAGTGGAACATGGAACACAATGAGCCAAAATAAAGTACATCAAACTAACTATATATTTATTACTCATTATATTCCAAGATGTGAACTAAGCATAAGCATATCATAATATTTTCTTATTTAATTTTCACTTAATACTATGGTATGCATAAGTAGCCTTTACTTTATTGAAGAAACGGTATCAAAAAATGTGTCTCAGTTCTCATAAATAAGAATAGCCTCTGCTTTTCTGGCCATTCAGCACTTAGACTTAATATTTGTGAAACTCAAATAGAATTGAGTTTTCATAATTTCAGAAGAAGAATGGTAAGTTATTGACTTGACACTTAAATGACAGCGTACTAAGAAAATACTGCAAACAATAGTGGCTTTGATATTTTCATTTTGGTCATTTTAAGAAACTATTCTTCACTTTAACCTCAAATAAAGAACTCAATATTTTTTATTTATTTACCTATTTATTTTTTATGTATTATTCAGGCCAATAATGAGACTATTAGCCTAATAAATATTTTACAATTAAGAAATAAGATAAGATGGAAAAAGAAAAATGGTAAAGCAAGAAAGGAGATTGAAAATAATGAAGGAAAAAGCAGACAGAAAGAAGAAATGAAATATTATACAAGAGAGTAACTTCTAGATAGGAAGATAACTTTCTTAAGATTTGCGTCTTAAATAGTTAAGTTGCAAATTTCCTAGGCAAGGCTCTGTCCCAATCATATATGATGCAATATGATAACAGGAACAAAAATAAAGAAAAGCCCTTCTTCTTAGTAAGAAAGATCTACCATGCAGTCAGGCTGGATGATATTCTATTAAAGACAGAGAAGGAGACTCCCACACTCCACGCCACTACAGAGATCACTTGAAAGGGGTAACAAAGGATCGTTGCACCTCCTGCAGAACTTGAATGGGAATAAAAAACATTTTTTGTACAAAGCAACTAAGAACAGAAATAGAAAAGGCAAGAGTAACATACAGTTGGTGTTCTCTAATCTAAGCCTTGAGCTTGTACTTTCAAGAGTGAACTCTGGGCAGCTCCACACAGAAGCAGTTAGCAACTTTGCAGATTTAGTACATTGCCATTCATCTGAGAAATCTACATGCCCATTGTATAAAGTAGAAAATGTGAATCAGAGAACCAGGAGAAGGAAAATACAAGAAAATCCCTAACAGAAACCATTCATATATTAACACAAGTATTCTTGTCTAGCCTGCAGCTGTACCACTGTGGTGTCCGATTCCACCAGACCTTGGAAGCTAAGCAGGGAGAGGCCTGGTTGATACTTGGATGGGGGACCGCCCAGAAACACCAGGTGGTGTAGGCTTAGGAGAAGGACATGATAACCCACTCCCAAAAGACAATCAGCCATTGAAAACCCTATGAATAGCAGAGGAGCACAATAATAGTGTTCCATCTGTTGTACATAGGGTCACTATGTACAAACAATTCTTGTCGATGGCCACCATAGTAATGGCAGTAAAGCAGAATCATGTCTCAATACCAGTCCAACACAATGGTTTTACCAGAAGTATAATAATGAATTTCATGTTGTTGTTGTTGTTAGGTGCCCTCCAGTTGGTGTCCTACTCATAGTGACCCTACGTACAACAGGTGAAACATTACCGTCTGTGCTTCTCTGCTATTCATAGGATTTTCAATGGCTGAATGTTTTCTTTTGGGAGAAGTGGGCTTCCAAGTCCTTCTTCCAAGCCTAGAGCACCTGGTACTCCTGAGTTATCTCCCATTCACATACTAACAAGGCCCAACCCTCCTTAGCTTCAGAGATCTGACAGGATCCAATGCCAAAGTGCTATGGCAGCAGGCATAAATTCCATAGTGTGTATGTAATTATTTTCAAGTAATCTTTTAAAAAAATTTTATAAGAAAAATACTTGAACTCAGTGAGAGAATCTAAGTGTCCTTTCCAAAACTATCTTAATTCCTCAATTTGGTAGAAAAGTCTATTACAAACTTCCCACTTGTAGATAGTTATTACTGAAGTTATTTTTCCTCTCCTTACCTGAGAATCAATTGCTTATAATGACTTAAAATTTATCTTGTTATTTTCAAACACTCTCCTGAACAATAGTTATGTTCACTTGGACCCCTAATTTAGATTTTGATGAAATTTTCCAAGTTGTTTAAAAAATTGTGTGCATTGTGCTATGGCTGTGAAGGATGCTTCAAAACCAAAAATGGAAACACATTTAAAAAAGAATGAACAACAAATTAAAAATGAAGCATGGAACAAAAGCAATACATGAACAATTAAAACTCAGCATACTTACAGATCCATTATCTGTAGGTGTATTTCTCTTTCCATGATTTTTAAATTAGAAATAGTGATACCTGGCCTTTACAGTTAATGTAATAGATAATAAGTATCAGGCAGAATGCTTAACACTCTATCTTTCATGAAGTGGGAAAATAAAAATACTAGTTATTATTCATTCTATAACTTTAGATTGCTTAAAGCAGTGAATATATTTTCCTGAAAAACATTGCTAGAGGAAAAACATTGGAGAGTTATAGTTTCCATTTAAAAAGTAGATTATATAAATATAATGAGCAGAAACAAAAGAGAAAACAATATTAGCACATTAAAGATGAACACATAAAGGGAATACCTGGATATAACCAATAATGCCTCCTGGTTAGACAGTAAAAAGAAATCCAAAGGTGACTTTCAGTGGACACAGATGCTTTTAATTCCTTATAACTTATGCCATTACTTCTTTTGATTCAGATAGGTTATACTTATCACTCTTTTTGCCCATACACAAGCAATACATATTTGCAAAAGTATAATAGTTCTAGAAACATTTCCTTAAAATTTCAATCTGTCCTTCATTTCTTGTGTGTCATTTTTGCTCAGCTACATAGATTCCTTTCTAAATTACTTCCTCCCTATAATTTTATTTGCTTCATATTTGATTGCCCAGCATGATAATCTATCACAAAATAATGGGAATACAGTCAGAATATAAGGGAAACTGGAGAAATTCTATGTTAAATATTTTTCCTGAGACAAAAGGGATAATGCTTGTCTCTGTTACATTTCAAGAAACCTAACAACTTTATTAACAGTGCTGAAAAGTCTTTATGTTGGCATTTAGTTTTAGCTGTCTCTAAGCATTTAAAAAGAAATGGTGTAAACACAAAGGAGGTACCTAAAAATAAACTTTAAATTCCCATTCAATGAACACATTGGGAGTAAAATCCCAACCAAGGAAGTGTGAAATGTAATGTTTGGCTAGGGAATAAAACTACTTTTAATTACTGTTGACAGAGAATATTGTCCTCACAACTAGTTAATTTCACATTTTTGTGAAAATATGACTATCATTTCAAAAAAACCCAAAAATGATAGAATGGAAAAGCACAGACATCTGTTTCCATTTGGCTTAAATAAAATCAAAGCAAAAATATATCATTCACATATCTTTATCTATAAATTTAAATAAAGAAAATAGAATTTTCCCTATCCTTTTTTCCTTTTAGTCAAAATTCTGATAGCTATGAGGAAAGAAAAGATATATAGACACATACACACTAAAAATCTCCAGCCTAAGAAGAACAAAATCAACTGCACATTTATTAAGGAAAAGAATTGTTATTTTCTCACAATTGATATGACAAGGTTAATGTGGAGTCTGAAGTTAAATGGGCAGCAAGAAAAGGTAGTACTCTCACAGTGCATGTTTTTAGTCCATTCCCTTCTCTTTTCCAAGGTAAGTCAGGCATAAATGCTTGTATAATGTGGAAATGATGAAATCATCTGAGACAACTATTCCTAAAAGCCAAAGGATGATAGTCCATATGATCAATTTGACAAAACATGCTTCAGCACAATTCTCAATACAAGCAAGCAGGCACCTTCCCAGATGATTAAAGGCAGGGACATAAAATATTTTATTGTAATCCATAAGTTATTGATAGATCATATTAAAGAGAAAAATATAAAGTAGACTAAATTAATATATTTCAATTCAAAACAATGATACTGCAGTAGAAAATTTCCTGCACATTTTCTTTAAAAGTAAATCCTGAAATTTTACTTTAGTCTCCATGTGTCATTAGCCATAACTTTTCATCTTTTGATGATAAAATCCCCTTCATAACTTCTGTCCAAATTCTTGTATTATGAGCATTAAAGAAAGAAAACCTCCTTCTTCAGAGAGGCAATGTCATCATCTGTCCATGAATTCCCTTAATTTGTCTTTTTAGCCCACGTTATCTTTATTGCTTTGTATCTAGGACATCCTTTCCAATTTATATAACTCCAGATAAAAGATAATAACTGGAATTTTTGAATCACATAGAAAGTGAATTTTATTTTAAATATAGTCACTTATTTACTTATACTTCAAACAAATTAACTTTAACAAAATTTATTTGACTTATAGATGACCATAGCAGAGATTTCATCATTAAGCAAATCAGTATAGATAAAACAGATGACATGCAATTGCATATTAATAAAACACATAATGACTAAGTACCTAATATAGACAAAGACATGATAAATACAAGGCATAAAAGACAAAGCAGACCGACTATATGTAATCATACTTGCATGACCATATATTGGCAATATTCCTATGCTGGACACATAAAAGATTTTTGTAGGGCAATAGATTATGGTGTTGTTAGGTGCTGTCCAGTCAGTATCAGACTCATAGCGACACTATGTACAACAGGTGAAACATTATTGTTAATGCTTCTCTGCTATTCATAGGGTTTTCAATGACAGATTTTTGGGGGAATAGGTTGCTGGATCCTTCTCCTAAGCCTACAGCACCTAGTGTTCCCAGGCGGTTTCCCATCCAAGTACTAACCAGGCTCAACCCTGCTTACCTTCTGATATCTGATGAGATTGGATGCCACAGTGGTATGGCTGCAGGCAGGGCAATAGAATATGAAGTGAAAAAATTACTTGATAAAATTAGAAAAACAATAGTAGAAAGTAAACATTTGAATTGGCAAGTGGAGATGAGTTTCAGTAGCTTTAGGAGAAAAGCAAAATCAATTTGGATACCTGGAACATGTACTACCACCCATGCAGCCCCTCAACAGAGTATCTTATCATCCAGAAGAAGGTAAAGAAAATCAAGATATATGGAATATCTGTCATTTTCTCATCTAAGATTCACTTCCTTCCTTGTCTTGCCTACAAGTTACCCTCCAAGGTGAAAGTACTAGGCTTGGTTGGCTCTCTTACCCTATGACTGCCTATTGCACTGCCAATGGCAATGTTCGGAAGAGACTAATGAAAGAAAAGAGAGTGACATGTGAGTTCTGAGTATTAATTGCACTAACTCATATCTGTGAGTGGTATATTAGCAGCATCTATCAAGTAAATGTCATAACAACTATCATCCAGTCCTTTCCACATGACTTCCTCTGTCTCTGGGTCTAATGACCACTCCAACTCCAAACAATTTGACCTCACACAGTTTGTGGTTGTTAGGTGCCATCGACTTGGGTCCAACTCATAGCGACCCTATGTACTAAGGAATGAAACATTAGTGACACTGTGCCATGCCCAGCACAACTGGCAATGTCTCTCTGCTATTCATAGAGTTTTCAGTGGCCAGGTCCTTCCCCAAAGGCTACAGCACCTCCTATTCCCAAGTGGCCTTCCATCCAAGGACTAACCAGGCTGACTTTGCTTAGCTTCTGAGATCTGATGGGATCAGAAGCCAGGGTGATATGGCTGTGGTCCAACTTCACACAGTAAGAAGATAAAACATGCCATAAGTACCGCTACTTATACTTGGAATTTCACTATCACAATGTTTTTCCCTATATACTGCCTTAGTGTTGTTATTAGATGCTGTGGAGTTGGGTCTGACTCATAGCAACCCTTTGTAGGGTTTTCAATGGCTAATTGTTTTGGGAGTGGGTTGCCAGGTCCTTTTCCCTAACCTAGTTTTCGCAAGTAGTTTCCCATCCAAGGACTAACCAGGCCAACCAAACTCAACCTCTGAGATCAGGTGGGATCGGGTGCTAGGGAGTATGGCTTCAGACCATTCCCTGGCTACACCTCTGTAAATAGTCCCTTTGTGAAACTGTACTCAAGCTAATTTTAGTATACCATCTATTTTCTGCTATAACCATGAATTACAGGATGGAAAGGTATTTAGAATTTTAGAGTGGGAATTTCTTAGGAGTGATGGAAAGACTTTCAGGAAAGAGAAATTAACTCATCTGGGGATATTGGAAAGTTAAGTTAAAATTCAAGACCTGGCTGGGCAGAAATGTGTAGGTTATCAATGGAGTCTTCTTCCTTTAAGACTATAAGACTATAAACAGACATACACATATAGACAGTGATTTGAATAAAATGGAAAATCAAAGGAAGTCAAGGAAAACCATGCATGAAAGGTTTTACTTGTTCTGCTAGGTAGACCACTTTGTGATTTCTTATTGAAAAAGAAAGTAGTATCCTCAGAAGTCAAGTAAGGTAAGAATGATTTTAAGGTAACGATAGGAAAGGAAGTCAATTATTGACAATGATAAAGACAGGTTAGCATCCAAAGTTGGGAATCATCTACATATAACTATGCTAGTGTATAAGGCTTAGCATTTTATCCAGCAGTCTTTTACAAATTCTCTCCAGGTTCATCCATTGGGACTAGAGGGATTAGAAGAAAAGAGAAAAGTAGTGGAAAATCCTGATGAGGGAGTACTGGAATGACTTTACCATACAATTAGGTTTACCTAAAAAAAGAACTTAAAGTAGGAAATATTGAGTGAGAAGGATAGGCAGGAACATTTAACAGTCTGTTTTAAGAGGCGGAACAAGAGGTAGAGTGCTACTAAGATTGAGACAAGTAGTCAGAGAGTGATTCTTGGAGCTTAAAGTATTTAATGTGGAATAATAGAGGAAATGATTATGGCCTAGAGACCAGAGGAGTCAGTTGCTGAAATAGAGTGGAACACAGAAATTGAGGACAAAATATATTTGTGAAAGTTTAGTATTTGAAATCTATACTTCATTAAAATGGTTTAGTTTAATGCCCAGTTTTGAAGATGGAAGTGTGTCTGAGTAAAGGAATGCTATCCGCACATGTTTTACTGTTTGTTGATGATGCTAAAAGTGAAGCAACATGAGAAATATCCCATTGAATATCTCTTAAGAGAACAAGCATCATTATTTAGATTCATGTTGAGGATTTAGTTTGACGGCAGTAGAAGGACATCAGAGAACGCATCACCAGAATTTCAAGTGAGGTGGGCAGGTGGAAAATGAATCTAAACTGTCTGGAAGTAAATAGAATGACAATCTCTAAATTAATAAATCTCATGAAGATTTAGCAGTGAATGAATGTTCCATCCATTTTTTTGACATAGAGAATCATTAATTGATGAAAAGCCTTGTCAGCTTCTTATATATATGCCTTTCTAGATCCATACAGCACTAGATACACCTTTCCTTGTTTTCTGAAATTTAGCAAAGTAAATCAAACTGTGGCTAGGAACACTTAACATCTATTTTTATGAAGAGGGTATCATTTAACATAAAGTGCATTATGAACATGATCTTTGTCCCATCTCAAGGAATAACTACCAGCAGAAATTAGAAAAGCCAGTGTGTTTTTACACTTAGAATTTTATTTCAATTGATTAAATGCCAAGCATGAATAATTCAGAAAATAAATGGCCAAAGTATTCAAACTGCAGTTGATTTGTTGTTATTAAATGTATAGAACACCAGTACAATGACAAACCTTTCAATGCCAAATTGAATTTTAATGAAAAATCAAAAGGAAAACTCATTCTTTCACTAAAGTATTCTAAAATAATATTTGTTCTTCAAATAGAAATAGAATCTGAGAGTATAATTGTATTTAATAAGTAGAACTAATAAGCAAACAAATTTTGGATTAAAATCTACACATAAGGAAGGAAATAAATATAAAAATATTGAAGTATTTAAATTTTATATTGCAGTGAAACCTCACATGAATAAATTTAAATTTCCAATTAAATAAGCTACATATATTCTACAGATGTGGAGAAGAATTTTGGATTTTAAAAAAAAAACTGAGAGGACAAATTTATGACGGGCTAGGAATGGAAATTAGTGGTCAGAGGATTATTTAACCTTGTTCTCTGATTTTTTTTGTTTTTATAGTTTTAGAAAAATTCATATCAGTTTAATAGGGATTCATAGTTCACACATAACTAAGTATAGTAATGTTGGATATACAATGACACCAAATATCAATGTATTTCTAATTTTTCACACATATACTGAAATATATGTTTACTTTCCTTTTTATTAACAGAGAAGCCCAATAGGTCTCCAGGGAGTTAGATATGTAGGACTTTTGAAATCAGATAAATTTATATTTAGGGATAATGATTAGCATTGAATGATATGATTAGGTAAGTTATATAAGTTATTCTTGATGCACGATTTTATTAGTATTAAAATGTAAATTATTACTTTTTTTGGTGAAAATTACATGAGATAAAGGAAGATCTCCCTTGAAGCTGATCTTTTATGCACTTATCAATCATTATCTATATTTCTCATGTTCAGAAAAGTAGCCAAGGGAAAGGTTATCATCGCATGTAAGTAGGTCAATCTGAAGAATAAAATTACTGATAGCTACTGTATTGAATAGAAATTCAACCTATGTAACATGTAATTTGGGGCTGGGATTTGGCTCAGTTGGTAGAGCGCTGCGCTGCAGTGTCTGAGGTCCCGAGTTCAATTCCCAGCACCACAAAAATGGGAGAAGGACCTGGCAATCCACTCCCAAGGCAATCCCGAAACAGCCATTGAAAACCCTATGAGGGTCGCTATGAGTCGGATACCGACTCGGTGGCACCTAACAACAACAACAAACATGTAATTTACATAGATTTGACAACATGTCTAACTTCTCTGATATTAGGATTCTTTATCTGTGATGTGAAAATAACAATGCCCAGCTCAGATTATTTTACTGAAGATTAAGAAGGAAGCCAACCTAGCACCATGGTGGACGCCTGTAATACCAGTAACTCGGGAGGCAGAAGCAGGAGGAGCGCACGTTTGAGATCAAAGGGAGTCTGTATAATTTATAGAAATCCTCTCTCACAAAAGGGAAAAAGTGGGCTTGGGGTGCACCTCAGTGGTACAGCACTTGTACAGCATGCAAGCACGAGGCCCTGGGTTCAATGTCAGTCCAGGGGGGAAAAAAAAGGAAGTCTATATAAAGACCTAACATAGCATCCCTTACATAAAACTTCAAAGAGTATATATTTTTTCCATCTTAGTCACCTTTAGACATGATTTGAAAGGGAAAAGTCATTTGCTATGTTCACATATTATTAGGGTCTTTCATAAAAATGTAGGGAGCTAATTGGATGAGATTTATGATAAAGTTAAAATTGACTTGGGAAAATGTCAGTAGATCTAGATTTAAAACCTCTTCATCACTAACACACTGTGCAGCCATGGACATTATTACTAAGCTCATTGTCTTGATCTCTATTATATACTCAAAATTCCATTAGAGGGTTAACTAAAATATTTTATAGAAAGCTTTTTGTACAATATCTCACTTAAGGGAAGTTTTCTGAAAATGTTAGACTATTATCCTGATATTCTGATTTTCAAATAAAAATGTCTTTATAAAGAACACTTTCGCTCACTTTTAAATTTAGAAATTCTAAAAATAAAATATATTGTGAGCTATAAAAGAACATAAGTATAAAACATGATTATTAAAAGACCATTATATATTTATAGCACAAAATGACTCCAGTGAAATTTCTGCTACTCTGCCTACTAATCTTTTAAGAGGAACTAACAATAGTGCCATAAAAGCATCACATGAATAAATACCAAGACACTAAGAAGAAAAGATACACTAAAAGACATCCCACAAAAAAACTGATGCCTAAATTTCATTAGTTTCTCATTTCCATGAGTTGAATAATAGCAGTGCATATGAAAGTTGCTTAGAAGAAGGTTTTTATAGAGTATCTGTGCTAGTAACTCCAAAACTAAAGTCAAAAATCTCCATTTTCAACAAAGCATATTAATGCAGAGAATATTGTATTCCTATCATGATTCCAACTAGATATACAAAACAATGCTTTCTAAAAAGAATTGCTAGCTTTGACAATAAAGAAGTTATTGTTCAATTCCCCCTAGGCAACTTCTCTTTTCCATTAAGAATGTTTTCAAGAACTGTTACAATTTTTGGTACATTGCTTTTTGGGGTACACATAGAAGACATGCTTCACCGATGCATTTTGTTTTCAATTTCTGTTACAATTCAATTTACTATAATAAATCATGAGTACTGGTGGTACATATATAAAGAAAAATTATCATGATTTGTACAAATGTCAAATCTACAAGGAGGATTAACCCCAATAAAACATAAACTATCAACTTAAATAGCAGATAAAATAATTGGAAACTTGCTTTATTATCTTTATTGAAAAAGTTCTGAATAAATTTGAAAACTCTACTATTATTTGCATATAAATATGTTTGCAAAATATTTTAACTTTTTAAGTAATATAACTCTAATTCTTCATCTCAGTTCACAACAGGCTTGCTATTAAATATTTTAGAAATAAAGAATTTGCCCAACTAAATACATCAACATGTGATATTCTCTTCAAATAATGGACATTAATGCCAAAAGTCAAAACATGAAAATTACATAATAGTCACAAGCCATTTTAATCTGCAAGAAGTATTTACCCTTAAATTATCATTTTTACATGTCTGAGATTGGTATAAAATGAGTTTGCTATGCAGTTTATTCAGTGCTCAGTCACTCAATGCCCTGAACATACAGCCCTTCAGCATTACCTTTGAATAAAATATCATCAAGACAAGGTAGATGTGAACTGGAGCTAGAAAATCTTTACTCTTTTAGCCAAGTCACTTCAGTTTTACCGACTTATTTATTTACTTATTTATTTACTTACTTATTGATACTGGAGATTGAACCCACAGCCTCTCACTTGCATGTTTTGCGAGTGCTAGACCACTGAGCTGCACCCCCAGCCCATTTTTTCACTTTTTTGAGACAGGATTTCATTAAATTACACAGACAGCCTCTGGTGTCAAACTTGCGATCCTCCTGCCTCTGCTTCCTGAGTTGCTGGATTACAGGCATGCGCCACTGTGCCCGGCTTATCAATTTAAATTTTATCACCCAATAATTAAGAATTTAGATCAGTGATCCAAAAGTTCTCTACCTCGCTTAATGTCAAGAAATGATGTGTTTTTAAAAAACATTATAGAGTGAATATGTTTAGAATCAGTAAATTTGTTGATAATAACTTCATCTCTTATCCTTTCAGTGTGTTTAGGAAAAACAGCATCCAATGCTTATTTTACAGAAAGACCTTGAATCAGGTGAGTGGAATGTGTAACAATGCTTTCTAAAGTTATAATCAAGGATTGGAAGTACACTTTGAGGAGGACTTGGTACAAGATCAAAAATGTCATATTCTTCTACTGAAGTCATTTTTACTACAATTTAAACCTTATAGAATATTATCCATATTTGATAAAATACAGTTGATTTAATTATCCTAATTAACCTTGGGCTACTAGTTTTACTCCAACTACTGTACTTTCCTGCTCATCAATGAGTATTTGTTTGATTCAACAAATTTATATTTAAGGCAACAAATTTCTTGAATATAATTGCTTCAACATGTCTGCGGATAGATACCCTGCCAGGAACCTTAGGAACACAGTTAGAATTAAGATTATGGATAATATACACTAAAAATAATTTTAACTGACTCAAATGGAACATGAAGGAACCTTTTTTCACTTGGACACAGATTACTGCATGGTTTTACAGGTCATTGAATTTCTATACTTTGCAAAGATGAACTGAATAAGAAATGATAAGTGGTGTAATTATTTTTTTTTCAGTATAATCTGACAAAGAGTAAGTTAGCTTTAATTAGTTATAGAAAAAATCTGGCTTAAATATTGCTATTTTAACAATGAATGCCATTTAACTTCATTTATTTTTAATGACACAAATAAGAAAATGAAAATTTGTACTACACCATACTGATACCTTAACACAATCACTGAATTTCATATCTTCTAAAAGTGTTGTTGTTAGGTGCCATTGAGTTGGGTCTGAGAGAGTATCTTAAATCCTATCATGTTTATATTTTTTGAAAAAGTCTATTTTACATCACATAACTAATATTTTCCTTCTGATAAATATGGTATACATCCAGAAGTTGGGTTCTTTATATAGTTTATTTCAAGTATTTAATTTTTTAAAATAATAGTCAAATTAATGTATTTCCAATGATAAATCTATGTATTAGTAAACAGCAAAGGAAAGGAAAACCATAATGCTTTAACATACTACCCTATAACTTACTATTTCTAAATTATCATCTCAAAAATGGGTTTATAAATTGGTCTATGTATTTTTACATGAATTGGAGTATCATATCAAATATTTTATGAAAAACTACTATGACTATACCACGTGACTTATTTACATATAAACTGTGCTCATCCAATGCACTATTAGCTGTTTGTGTAGTTTACTAATGATCCTTGCATACATAATGTCCAATAATTGTTAAGAAGATAGTCTATGAAATCAGACAGACTTGAATTTTAATCTCTGCCCTTACCTTAAAAAGTTACATAATCTAGGACAGCTGGGTTTGAATTCCCTAAGTTTCACTTTACTTTCTATCAAATAGGAAAGTTAATATCACCCATCTCTAAGAATATCTGAAAATGAAAAGAAGAAGAAATAGGCCAGCATTGGTCTCCCAGTGCTCATCATTAAGGAAGACATCATAATTTACATTTTTTTCCTTTGGCATATATAATTTATAAGGTATTTGTGGCTCATATATCAAAAATAGTCTTTACTAACTCTGCCAATAAAGCACCCCAGTTCTGTGTTTTTCATTCACTAAAGTTTAAAAGTGCTGTAGGTAGTAAAAGTGAATATTGATTTTGTATCTTCCTATTTAGCCCACATAAAATATAAACAAGTTTAATATGATTATTATTATTACAGTTCTCCGTGTTGAACACAGAAAGTCTACCATGCTAGACAAGTGTTTCACCACTGAGCTGCACCTCCAGCCCCCTTTTAAAATTTTTTCTTTGAGACAGGATCTTGCTAAGTTGTGCAGCCTTTCTCTGGCATTACACATGTGATTCCCCAGGCCCAGCATCTAGGCATGATGGAACTATGTAAGTGTGTCATGGGGATGTGTAACTTATTATTTTTGATAAGGAAATGTTCTGGAAATGCTACCATGTGTGTAAAACAAGGCTAGAGTAACAAACCTTAAACTCATGTTAATATGAATAATTATCTTCCAAGGATAGGGAAAGTATTCTTAAGCATATAGAAGGAAATTGATACAATGAAATGGAGAGAACCTATTTCTGTTTTAAGCCTCTAATTCTACACTGTTCTCTCTCTCTCTCTCTCTCCCTCTCTCTCTCTCTCTCTCTCTCTCTCTCTCTCTCTCTCTCCAGAAGATTGAACCTAGGGCCTACCATGTACCAGGCAAGCATTGTACCACTGAGCTAGAGTCCAGCCTCTCTTTTTATTTTTGATTTCGAGATAGAGTTTTATTAAGTTGTGCAGGCTGCCTCTGGCTCAAATTCACTGTCCTCTTGCCTCAGCCTCCTGAGTGGCTGGGATTAGAAATATGAGACATAGTGCCCAGTTTTTAGTATCTACTTTTAAAGTAAAACAAACAAACAAAAAAGTTCACTAAAAAGAAAAAAAAAAGACTCGATACAAATGAGTAAGTAAAGGCAAATGGAATTCCCATGTTGTTGATGTTATATGCCTTCTAGTCAGGTCCAACCCATTGTTGTTGTTAGGTGCCGTCGAGTAGAGTTCGACTCATAGCAACCCTGTGTACAGCAGATCAAAACAATTGCCCATTCTGTGCCAGGCAAACGATCTTATTTATGTTTAAGTCCATTGTTGCAGACACTGTGTCAATCCATCTGGTGGAGGGTTTTCCTCTTTTGCGCTGACCTGCCACTCTCCCAAACATGATGTCCTTCTCCAGGGATTGATCTCTCCTGATTACGTGTCCGAAATATGTAAGACGCAGTCTGGCCATTCTTGCTTCCAAGAAGCACTCTGGTTGTACTTCTTCTAGGACAGATCTGTTGGTTCTTTTGGCAGTCCATGGTATATTCAATAGACGTCCCCAGCACCACAATTCAAAAGCATCAATTCTTTTTCTGTCTCTCTTGTTCAACATCCGTCTTTCACAACCATATGATGCCACTGAAAATACCATGGCATGAGTCAGACGTACCTTTGTCTTCAATGTGACATCTTTGCTTTTCAATACTCTAAAGAGATCTTTTGCCACAGCTTTTCCTAGAGCAATGCGTCTTTGGATTTCTTGACTGCTGCTTCCACGGGTGTTGATTATAGAGCCAAGCAAAGGAAAATCTTGGACAACCTCAATCTTTTCTCCATTTAATGTGAAGTTGCGTGCTGACCCAGTCATAAGGATTTTTGTTTTGTTGATGTTTAGTCGTAACCCATATTGAAGGCTATCTATGATCTTTGATCTTCACCAGTAAATGTTTTAAATTCTCTTCACTTTCAGCAAGCAGAGTTGTGTCATCTGCATAACACAGGTTGTTAATGAGTCTTCCTCCAATCTTGATGCTGAGTTCTTCCTCATAAAGTCCAGCTTCTCGGATTATTTGCTTAGCATATAAATTGAAGAGATAGGGTGAAAGTATGCAGCCCTGACACACACCTTTCTCAACTTTAAACCACTCAGTGTTTCCTTGTTCTATTTGAACAACTGCCTCCTGGTTCATGTATAGATTTCTAATGAGCACAATTAGGTGTTCTGGTATTCCCATTTTCCGAAGTGTTATCCATAATTTGTTATGATCCACACAATCAAATGCCTTTGCATAGTCAATAAAACATAGATAGACATCTTTCTGATATTCTCTGCTTTCAGCTAATGTCCACCTGACATCAGCAATGATGTCCCTGGTTCCTCGCCCTCTTCTGAATCTCACTTGATTTTCCGGTAATTCCCTGTCTATATACTGCTGCAATCGCTTCTCAATGATCTTTAGTAGAATTTTGCTGGTGTGTAATATTAATGATATTGTCCGATAGTTTGCACATTCAGTTTGATCCCCTTTTTTGGGAATGGGCACAAATATGGATCTCTTTCAGTCAGTTGGTCAAGTTGCTGTTTTCCAAACCTGTTGGAACAAACATGTTAACACCTCCAGTGCTGTGTCTGTTTGTTGAAAAATCTCTATTGGTATCCCATCAATTCCTGGAGCCTTTGTGTTTCACCAGTTCTTTCAAGGCAGCTTCCACTTCATCCTTCGACACCAGTGGTTCCTCTTCATATGCAACCTCTTGGAATGGTTGGTCATCTACCAATTCTTTCTTGTTTAATGACTCTGTGTATTCTTCCCATCTTCTTTTGATGTTTCCTGTATCATTTAATATTTTCCTCATAGGGTTTTCAATGGCTGATTGTTTCAGGATTGTTTCAAGAAATTTTATTTTGGATGGGCAGCCACTTATTCTATATTGAAACATTTATCTAAATAACACTTTTTATTCTTAAAGCTCTAAGTTATTATTCTAACTAGTAGCAGATTCTTCATATTCTTGGATTAAATAAAATGGTGGTTTGTATTTTCAAAGTTCCAATTTAGGAAAAAAGAGAGAGGCTAAACTCTTTTTCCTTTGGAGTCATGAAATAAGGACACCATTCTATACAACTAGTAATGAACCTACTGGGAAAACTGATGGGACAGGCTCAGAAAACATAAAATTGGTGCAATCTATATAGCACTATTTGAGGAAGAGAGGAAAGAGAAAAATTGCCTGAGAAATCACAAATAAAATGCATGTTTGATAAGATAGAAGACATGTTAAAGGGAAAAAAAATATCTTCGCAACCCAGTCCAACTGTGGTAATAAATACTAAGGATAGGGATGATTTCTTGGCTGAAGAAAGACCAAAACAAAACAAAACAAAAAATTGAATGAACAACAACAAAAACCACAGCAATAAAAAAAAAAAAAACCTAAGTAAATATCTTTGGAGTATCTTTCTTTCTAAAATCTTATCTGAATTCCTGTTAATATCTGACAGTTGTACAATGTCTTCCATGTAATGACAATTAACTCAAAATTCTTTCTTAAGTAAATATACTCACTTGAACCTATATCATGAATTATTCTGAAAGCATTTCAGCAATCGAATGGCATTTGCTTTTTTATAGAGACTAAAATTCCCATTTTGTATAAGAAATTAACTGTTAAGATGACTACTATGGTATACATTTGAAGAAGTTTGGAGTTTGAATTGCTTTTATATAGTATAGTAAAATAAGAGAAGGGTTTAATACAACACTTAAAGAATCTTAATGAATACATTGTATTTAGGATTAAGATAGTACTAGATGAACTGTGTCCATTTGCACACTCAATTTTCCTAAATATTGAGTCTTTATTACATGGTATAGATACAGGTGAATATGTATTGATGAATAAGGCTTTTGCCTTAACAGAATTACATGGTATAGATACAGGTGAATATGTATTGATGAATAAGGCTTTTGCCTTAACAGAATTCAAAGAGACAAAGACATCCTAGAATAATTTTTAATGCTGTTTGGCAAGAGTTAGAATTATGCTGCACACAAAAGTGAACCGTAGAACAGAGAAAGTGGTTTGGAGGTTAATCTTGTGTAGAGTAAAGGAAAAGACATTTTAGGTCAAGGACCTAGCAAGAGATAATAAGTGAAAGTAATTTTTGATAGAGCTCAATACTAAACAATAATCCTGAGACATTTCTTTGAATGATCAGATTCTCTACCTTTGTTTTTGAACAAAGATTACTAGGAAAATAAAGGTAAAGGGAGGTCCAACCGAACTGCTGCTAGTCCATAAATAAGAATGTTCTATGGGTGCCCCACGCCATAAGTTTATAAGCTTAAAGTATAGCCAAGTTAAACGAGTATAATCAAGTAAAAATATGTGATAATGACCAGAGATGTTTAGAATATTTGCATATGGGATGGCTAGGCATGGTGGAATACACCTATAATTGCAGCAACTTAGAAAACTGAGGCAGGTGTATAACTAGTTCAAGGCCAGAGGCAGTCTGTGTAATTTAGCAAGGTCCTCTCTCTAAGTAAAAGTATAAAAGGTTGAGAAGGCAGCTGATTGGTGGAGCATTTGCCTAGCATGCATGAGGCCCTGGGTTCAACCTTGAAGAATGAAGAAAACCAAAAAGGATATTTGCATATGGGAAATTTGGGCAGCTAGAAATTCTCAGGGAGATAACTTTGAACAAATTTAGAAAAAGATGACATTATTATGATGGTGTTCCCAATGTCTCTTGCAGCCTGTCCTCTCTTCTGTTTGTCCAGTGACATCTATAAGCCTTTGGTTCTTACAGCATTTAATTCTTACATTATTTTGTTTCTTCTGTCAGTAGTTTAATGGTACTGAAAGAAACAAGCAATATTATTAGAAGAATGGTATGCATGTTAGCAGGCATCAGTCCCTGGATAGGGAGCCATGGTGAAAAAGGTGTGTATTAGTGCTCCATAGGGCCAATATGTACCATTAGCTAAGTTACCAATCCCCAATATAGAATCTCATAAGATCATAATAGGCATTTCAAAAATGTAACTCACACTGGTTATTAGCAATATTTTCTTCTTTAATATATTGTTAAATATACATAGGAAAAATCCCTCTAAACATATTTCTAAAGTCAGACTTATTCTATAATATTTATCCCTTTCAGAAACAGTGTCATTATTGATAAATTATAAGATGTGTCCTGAAAAACCATCTACACCAGCTTGTTCATGGTTTTAGTTGATCTATGAGAAGCATTTACCAACTAAACTTGGCAATACATGTAGACAATGAAAAGCAAGATTCCGGGCTTCTCAAATTGTTTCGAAAGCAGAAAAGACAAAACATGTACTATTTCAATATGAGGATTATATAAGAAGCTTTGTTTCTAAACAGAAAAAATAAGTAAAGCCTGAAAATAAATCCCTGAATGTTTTGAAAAGTATCCAAAATATGTAGTTCTAAAAATTTTTTCCACTGATATAAAATGTCAGTAGAACAAGACATTTTTATATTATACTATGAAATATATAGGGATATACACATATGATTTGTATTCATCTGCTGGATTTGTCAACTTCTTGCCAAATTATAAGGTAATATGTGATAGAGAAAAAGAATTATGTTTACTTTGAAAGTGATATTCTTAAAAGGGTATTATTACTAAGATGTAAAATGAAGTTTCATTTTATCATCATTACTTTATATTTTAACTAGATAATGTTATTATATTTCTGTTTGATCCATTTCAAATGGTACACATCATGAATAAAATAAGACTACTTATTACATATGATTGCATGCATGATGCGATTTTTACTTCCAAATTGATTTATATGTTTATTTAACCTCATAAGTTGCTACTGATATTTAGATACTGATCATGATTTTTAAATTATTTCATTATCAAGGAAAATGGAAATTTCTGATGTAAGCAACCAAAGCAAATGTCAGTTAAATATTTAACTCTGCTAAAAGGCTATACTAGATATTATCTCTTCTTATTTTTTCAACAAGAATTCAAAATGTCTCCCACTGAAGCCACCAGGCAACATAAGTATGGTCCAATTGCCATAACAATTAAACCCCATTTGAGTCAATTATTAAGAGAAGAAAAATAAATAAACTGCTTGAGAATAAATTATATTTCAAAATTCAATGTTTAGTCAACCATGTTATCTCTACTTGGAAGATAATTACATTTGTATGCCCTTAAAACTGTATTGTTATGAATTTATGTCATTTCAAATACACATCTCAAGTGTGTGTGTGTGTGTGTGTGTGTGTGTGTGTGTGTGTGTGTGTGTTATGTATTACCTAATATAAGTGACCTGAAAAAAAAAGAGCCTGGCTCTTGTAACTCTTTTAGAATCTGTCCTACTTTTGTTTGTTTGTATTTTTCTTACTGCAATGTGATTTTGAAATAGACATTTAACTCTTTTCAACCTTAAGCTCAGTAACTGCAGATGGAGTACTTTACCTACTTTATAGGGCTTTTCTCTTAATCACAACATATAATTGACATGCCACACTCTAAGCCTTCCATTAATGATGGTTATTGTAACAGTGGTTTCTATTATTGCTTATCTCCTAGACTAGTCTCAGGTTTAAATTGTAATGTCTGGATATTTTGGAGTGGTTGTTCCTAGCCCTGTTCCTTTAGTAAAAAAGTAAACATGCATTCATAAAACATTTCATTCTAGCCTGTGACATAAATGACTGACAGGGCAAGAATGGCCAACCAACTGTCTTGTTTTGCTCTGGATTGAAGGAATTCTGTAGAGATGGAAATTTCAATGCTAAAATTGGTAAGCTTCAGGAACATCACTCTGAAGTGAATACCTAAATTTTGTTCTGTGTGTCCCCTAACTATATTTTATCCAGAAACTACATTTCCTAGCATCATTTATCTAGCCAGAAGGGAAGTATTCTCAATTCTCTTTTCCTGACTGAGGACAGCAGGCATTGTGATCCTACAGGCACAATACCATTGAACCACAAGATGGAGCATCACTGTGGACATTCACCAAGGAGAAAAAGGATTTCCACATTTCATCATACTGTGAAATGACTGAAAAATCATGTTTGCTGTGTTAAATCATTGGTATTTTGGGATTGTTTTTATATCAATTAGTATAACCTAATTAAAATATTATGTGCCGTCGAGTCATGTCCAACTCATAGTGACCCTCATAGGGTTTTCAATGGCAGAACGTTTTGGGATTGCATCGGGAGTGGGTTGCCACGTCCTTCTCCCATTTTTGCAGGGCTGGGAATCGAACTCGGGACCTCAGAGACTGCAGAGCAGCACTCTACCAACTGAGCTAAATCCCAGCCTGCAATTAAAATATAGAACTTAGAAATAATACTGATACAAATGTAATTTGTCAAATGTTCTTGCCTAGAAGATGGCATGTGTAGGAAATAAAAAAGGACCAGTTTTCCCGAACAATATTGTGTACAAAGCAAAGGCTGTTCAGTAACGTTGGATTATGCAATGGTTTATTTATTCCTTCCAACAGCCTTACCAGGCAAGTAGTATTGTTTCCTCCATTTTAGAAGATGACATAGGGGTTACAGTGGTCCCTTATTCTGCACAAAATATAACTGCTAAACCTGAACAATAAACTCATCATGACTCCTGATGTCAAATTCCATGTTCCTTCATTAAAGTACAATTCCATTGTATATTCTATAATCATATGTACCTATGCATACACACAGCATATATAGTGCAAAGAAGTATAGGTAGAACAGGTACATATTCTTTTAGTTGAAAGCATCTATTATCATCCACATCACCTACAAAAATAAGAGGAACTGCAGAAACATAATAACATTCTGACAAGTCTATTATGTAATTAAAAATTCTGGGAAATTGCATTGGCTGCACATTAAGGAGCATTCTTAAGAATTTTTTCATAGATTTTTGATTCCTGTCTTAAGTAGTATTCATTCCAATTGTTAATTATAGTCCTCCATTTTTTAATGAGGGGCTGGGGTTTAGCTCAGTTTGGTAGAGTGCTGCTCTGTCCTCTCTGAGGCCCTGGTTGGGAGTCCCAGCATGACAAAAATGGGAGAAAGACCTGGCAACCCAATCCCAAAACAATCCCTAAACAATCAACCATCGAAAATTCTATGAAGAGCAGAGAAGCCCTAATATTGTGGCAAGCATGGCACAATGTCGAGGAGTGTTTTGTTCTATTGTACATAGGGATGCTATGAGTTTGACCCAACTTGATGACACCTAACAATAACAAGAACAATTTTTCAGTATCCTTTAAATTAGATTATTGAAACAAAATAAAATCTCAAGTTAGATAATTTAGTATTCTCGTTCTGTTTGTGATGGGAAAAAAGCATGAAGGTTTAGGAGTTTATTTTACAAAGAGCTTTATTATATTCCTAAATTTTTCTTTAATTTCAGTTATAGAAGTAGTAATAGGTTCTAAAATCAAGACAAGGTGAAAAAAGCTATATGAAAACTTGACTGACAGGATGTTGTAAAAATGAATCAAGAAAAAATGTAGAAATAAATTCTAGTGTTTTATATATAGATAAATATGTTCACAAAAAGGACATGCAAGTAGAAAGGAGACCATTGGTCTGGAGGAAAGGAATGGGGGAGGTGGGTACGGGAAGAGGTAAGGGCTAAGTTAACATGAGCAATGTACAATGAAATGCATGTATGGAAAGTCATAATGAGGCTCATTAAGCTGTATATTAAAAATTACTAACAAAAAAGTTAAAATAAATGAATAAAAATTAACATTTAGCAAAATTACATTAGGATAAGAGTTATTTTTTCCCGTAGATGAAATGAAAATTCAACTTGGAAAACATTTTTTGGGGCATGAAGATAACAGTAAAGAAGCAATAATATTCCAATATATTGTCACATCAGATCACAATTTCACCCTCATGGAAAAGGACCTGGAGTTGACAATATTGTTAAAAATTCCATTTTTCTTCCTCCAACATTTAATCTGTTGGTGACCGCAAAAAAAAATCCAAAGTAATTTCAACTTTAATCTCTTCCTCTACTGTCATATTGTCTCTTCCTCTCTTTTATTTCTTGTAAGAGTGGTAAATTTCCAAGAATTCCATCTACTTACTTGTCATTTCTTTAAATCCATACATTCTGCATTCCTGCTCCAGCACTTCTTCCCAATTGAGTTTTAATAATTAAATCTTATTAAAATCCACCCAATATTCACAGAAGCATCAAAAACTGCTAAGTACCTACTTCTTCAAAAGTTTTGTAGCTTATCCTATGTATATCACGAAGGACCTATTTTGTCCAATGTTCCAACTCACTCATTGGTGTATTTCATTTATTTTACCTATTCTCACTTCCCAGACTGTCTTACATCATGCCTCTTATATGATTCTTTCATTCACGTATCTTTTCTACTTCCATTTCTGTTAAAATAAAATATGATAGGCAGTCTCAAAAATGGCTCCCAATATTTCCCAACTTTTAACATCCCCATTCTAATTTGTCCCCTCCCAGATTTTACCCTGATTATTTGTGTGTCCAGTTGGAATACAGCAGAATTTATGGTGTGTCATTATGTAAACTATAAAAGATAATGACTTCCATTTTAGAAATTTTTTACATGTAACTTTTAGAATATATGCTTAAGATATATAATATCTTGACAATCTTATGAGGGAATCCAGCTGAAGTCTTGATGCATAAGAACTGAAACTTCAGGCCAAAAGCCAGAGAGAAACTAAAGCCTGAAATAAACTAAAGCCAACAACTATGTGAGGAAGCATAGAGGGTCTTGTTGAACTTGACAGTAACTGTAGCCTTTGAACTTTGTGACAGATTTTGAGCCACAGCCAGCCACAAAACTGCACTCAGATCCCTAACTACATAACTCTTGATTTCAGCTGCTAAATTTTGGAGCACTTTGTTATAGAGCAGTAGGAAACTACATAGAATACATAGGTACATAGAAACATTGCCATTTACCATATTAGTAATTAAACTAGTTAGATGTCTTAAAAAGGATATGGCAAACCATAATTTTTATTGACTACATTGACTACATTAATGAAAGAGGGCAGAGATTTAGCTCAGTTTGGAATAGTGCTTTTCTGTGAGCTCTGAGGCCCTGGGTTCAATCCCTAGGACCACAAAAACGGGAGAAGGAGCTGGCAGCCAACTCCCCAAACAATCCCAAAACAATCAACCATTGAAAACTCTGAATAGGAGAGAAGCACTGCCATAGTGCCAGGCATGGTGTAGTGCTGAAGAGTGTTTTGTTTTTTTGTACATAGTGTGGCTAGGAATCAGCTACTCAACTGCACCTAATAAACATTTATATTAAGAGAACTCAGATTTTCTTTAATAAAAATGATTATAACACAATGTATCTAAAGATTTGATTTTTGCTTGAGTCCTACAATATCTGGGAGTTATTTTTCCTTTCCTTTAAAATGAAATGTTTTAAGCACTTGATTTTATTTATTCTAGTGTTTCTCAAAATAAGGATGCCAAGTAAGTTTCAAGGTCTAGGTGAATATCAGAAATATAAAATTTTCAACAGCTGTTTGGGCATTGCAAGAGAGAACTACAGGTCATAGAAAAAAATAAAATAATTTTTTTTTCCAGATTGCTTTCCTGTATTTTTTTGAACCCAATATTTGTATTTGCTACAGGCCAAAGACAGACTGTAGGCTTTTCTTCTACATGATGATATGTATCTTGTTTCTTTTTTTTCCAGTGAAAGAATCTTCCAAGATATACTATAAAAATTTTAATGATTTATTAATAAATACTAATATATGAATTAATATTAAAACATATCCATAGCTATGCCAAGTCTTAACCTGAAATAAAGGAATTGCTTAGAAAATTTAAAAGCACCTTAAATTTAGTTTGAATCTTGATTATTTTGGATATCTCTAAAATTACATATTTTTGCCAGCAAAATGCCAATGAAAAATAGAACAAATGTACAATATATCAAATAAATGAATATTTGTACTTTTTTCTGCAACAATGCAGATAATTGGCTCCATCAATCTAAATGATATTT
>VMDO01014303.1:6165-55122 GCA_007922755.1 Pedetes capensis | reverse complement strand
GTTTTTGTTTGTTAGTTTCTTGATATGTTGGATTACGTTAATTGATTTCCGTATGTTAAACCAGCCTTGCATCTGTGGTATAAATCCCACTTGGTCATGATGAATAATCTTTTTTGTATGCTGTTGTATTCTGTTTGCCAGAATTTTATTGAATATTTTTGCATCTAGATTCATAAGGGAGATGGGTCTATAATTCTCTGTCTTAGATGAATCTTTTCCTGGTTTGGGTATCAGGGTGATGATAGCTTCATAGAATGTATTTGGGAGTGTTCCCTCCTTTTCGATTCTATGAATGATATCTTTGATGTCATGCTATAGCTTGCATGATTTTTCATCACTAGTGTCTAACATATCAGACCTGTTCTTGAAGTGGTCTCTGAACTCAGGCGGGATATAAAGCTGCCTTGTAGGAACTGGTGAAACACAAGTCTCCAGGAATTGATGCAATACCAATAGAGATGTTTCAACAAACAGATGCAGCACTGAAGGTGCTCACTTGTTCACACCAAGGGATTTGGAAAACAGTTACCTGGCCAACTGACTGGAAAAGGTCCATATTTGTGCCTATTCCCAAGAAAGGGGATCCAACTGAATGTGGAAATTATCAAATGGTATCATTAATGTCACACACTAGTAAAATTTTGCTAAAGATCATTCAAAAGCGACTGCAGAAGTATATTGACAGGGAACTGCCAGAAAATCAAGCCAATTCAGAAGGGAGCGTGTAACAAGGGACATCATTGCTGATATCAGATGGATATTAGCCAAAAGCAGAGAATACCATAAAGATGTCTATATGTTTTATTGACTATGCATAGGCATTTGACTGTGTGGATCACAATAAATTATGGATAACACTGTGAAGGATGGAAATACCAAAGCACCTAATTGTACTTATAAGGAATCAGAACACAGACCAGGAGGCAGTTGTTTGAACAGAACAAGGAAATACTGCCTGCTTTGAAGTTGAGAAAGGTGTGCGTCAGGGCTGTGTCCTTTCACTGTACCTCTTTAATCTGTATGCTGTGCAAATAATCCAAAGTTGGACTTTATGAAGAAGACTGTGGCATCAGGATCAGGGGAAGACACATTAACAACCTGCATCATGCAGATGACACAACTCTGCTTGCTGAAAATGAAGAAGATTTGAAGTATTTACTGATGAAGATCAAATAACATAGCCTTCAGTATGGATGGGACCTCTACATCAGCAAGAAAAAAAAATCCTTAGAATTAGGTCAGTATGTAGCTTCAATAAATGGAGAAAAGATTGAGGTTGTCCACAATTTTGTTTTACTTGGTTCTATAATCAACACCCATGGAAGCAGCAGTCAAGAAATCAAAACTGGGAAAGCTGTTGCAAAATACCTCTTTAAAGTGCTGAAGAGTGAAGATGTCACATTGAAGTTGAAGATGCATCTGACTCATGCCATGGTATTTTCAGTGGCATCATATGGTTGTGAAAGCCGGACATTGAATAAGGGAAACAGGAGAAGAATTGATGCTTTTGAATTATGGTACTAGAGACAAATACTGAATATACCATGGATTTGGAAAAGAACCAACAGATCCATCCTAGAAGAAGTGGAACCAGAATGCTCCTTGGAAGCAAGGATGGCTAGACTATGTCTTACATATTTTGGACATGTTGTCAGGAAGGACCGGTCCCTGGGGAAGAACATCATGTTTGGGAGAGTGGTGGGTCAATGAAAGAATGGAAGATCTTCAACTAGTTGGATTGGCACAGCGGTTACAACAATGGGCTCAATAGGCTTAAACATAAAAAAGATCATGTGCCTGGCGCAGAATCAGGGAGTGATTCATTCTGTTGTATATAGGGTTGTATGAGTAGGACCTGACTTTATGGCACCTAACAACAAGAACAACAACAATCTCAGCCTTACTGTGGAAACCCTGGGGATTTTCTTTATCCAGAATGGCCCACTCCTGGAGGCACTCCCCCCCCCTCCCCAGGTGGCCCCTAAAGTCTCTGTGAGGGAGGGAGCAGAACAGGCCTGGGGCTCCAGCTTCCCAGGGCCAGGAGGTTAAGGCCAACACCTGGGGCCAGGACAGGAGGCTCTGGAGCTGGGTTCTGTCCTCCCTTCCCTGCCTCCATCAACTCCTATGTGAAGTCACTGAATTGCGCGTTGTAAAAGGGTTAAAATAGCAAAAGATGTGTCTTGTGTACTTTACCAAAGAAGAGTGCAGGCTGAGCCTGACAGTTCAGCCAGCATCTTTACTGCTTCCGGGGGCAGAGATGGTGGCTCCTGGTGCTCCCTTCTCTTTCGTGGCTTCACTTTCACACTAGCTCTGCCTCACAACTAGAATGAAAACAAACACTGGACTGGGCCCCCAGGCTGATGCCATATGACCTGGAACCTTCTGGTTTCTAACACAGTTCCTTTCCAGTCAGGAGGCACCAAGTCCGAACCCTGGCCTGGAAGGCGCCATGGGGGCCACAACGCTGGCCACTGGGCCTGTGACCTGCAAACAAGAGACACGGTGAAGTCCAGCTCCCCCCACGCCCTCCTGCAGCAGGAGTGTCGGCCCCAGGAAGGGGCAATGGGCTTCCGCAGAGCAGACCTCCACAGTGAGGGGTGGGCTTTGGGGGCTCCCTCTGGGTGCTGGACACCAGGGGACTGTGTGTGGCCTGGCCGGGGCCCTGGACACAGACAGTGAGGTGCTGCAGCTGTTGACCTGGGCTGGGGGGACTCCCAGGCCTGGGAAAAGCTCCCAGCACCCCACCCCTAAACAGGGAGGTGGAGGTCCACTGACACAAGTCCTGGCTTGAGTTCCTGGACAGGAAGCTGCCCCCACCCTAGGCCCTTTCTCCCTTGCTTCCCCCCCCCCCATGTAATTTGATCCTCAGGATTTAGTTCCGCCCCCTCAGTACCCAGCCAATTTGCAACAGGCCAAAGTTTAGGAAAAGAAACTTCTGAGAAACCGAAACTGCTGGGAGAGGGAGGGCCCTGGACCAGAGATCTTCCTCCACATCCCACATTCCACTGTGAGTCCGCACCATGAACCACACTTCCCAGACGTTCCTGATGCCTGCCAGTGCTGGACTCCCCCAAAACTACGACAGGCTCAAAGAGGAGTATGAGGTGGCTGAGCTGAGAGGACCTTGCAGCTCGACTCCCATGTCGGCCACCGTGGTCAACATCCCCTGTGAGACCTCTGTGCCTGACCACGTGGTGTGGTCCCTGTTCAACACGCTCTTCATGAACTTCTGCTGCCTGGGCTTCATCGCCTTCGCCTACTCCGTGAAGGTACGTGGGTGGTGGTGGTGGGGGGTGCTCCAGGAAGGTGTGTGTGAGCCTGAAATCACCCTGCCCAGACGGCAGCTGGAGTGTCTGTGTGTGTCTATGTGCGTACCATGTGGAACACTTCAGGCCAGGCACAGGTGAGGCAGCCCGGGGATCTGGGATCAGGCTGTCCCCATGCCCAGCCTACAGCCCAATCCCAGAAATGCCCCTTCACCCTGCAGCCCGTGGGACCCCAGGCTGTCTGGAAGTGCAAAGGGCCCACGGTGGGTGAGCAGCCAGCACCAGGGCAGTTGGACACTCAGTGTGTCAAAGGGGACGGCCGGTGGAGCCTGCTGTGGGGAGGGAGGACTTGGGGAGCTGGGTCACATACCTGGCCCCGGCTGCCCTCCACAGAGACCCTCTCCATCTTGTCTCCTCCAGGCAAGGGACAGGAAGATGGTGGGTGACCTGACAGGAGCCCAGGCCTTCGCCTCCACTGCCAAGTGCCTGAACATCTGGGCCCTGGTCTTGAGCATCCTTCTGGTCATCCTCATCATTAGTGCTACTGTCGCCCTTGCTTTCGCCTGGAAAACCTAAAAACTTCCAAGACTTGGCCAGAAGAAAAAGGACCTTGACCTGTACTCCGGCCGTGTTGTCTGCTCTCCACAGCTGGTCCCTCACACTGCCAGTGAAGCCCTGAACAATCGCCCCGGCTGTTTACACACCCGTGTGCCCACAGCGGGAGTCAATAAAGTGCACGTGTTTGTGATGCTCCGTGACATCCCTGGGGAGGGCTCGGCTCACTGCCCCCAGCCTGGTCCTGAGACTGAGCCCCCTCCTCCCTCCCTGCCTGAGCCCAGAAGGGCATTTCCTCAGGTTAGCAGGTTTCTGGACTCCAGCTATGGGCAGCAGGTGACCAGCGACCTGGGTGGGGTCCTGTTCCGGGTATTTGGCGACTCCAGGCAGGGTGGTGCTGGTGGTCGTTCACCCCAACCATGGGCACAGGGCCCCCACAAAGGGAGCAGAGGCCCCGACTCCCACAGTGCCCAGCCCAGGGTGGACACCAGACCCAGAGGCGCTTCGCTTCAGGGGAGAAGACTCCACTGGAACCGGGCCCCGTCCCAGCGCGGTGGTGGCCTCCGGGAGGGGGTCCCGGGGCTCCCCTCGGCTGACCGAGCCCACGGCCGCTGGCGAGCTGGGGTATCCATGCGGCCCCTACCCGGGCCTACCCCGCACCCCCCACGCCCCACCCCACTGTGGATGAACGCTCCCCTCCCCCTGCAACAGCTCCCATTTATCCCAGGGGAGCTGGGAGGACGGACCCGGGCGGGGTGGGTGCCCACGAGCGCCCGTGTCTCGGGATCCCCAGGAAGCGGCCTAGAGGTCGCCCCCCCCACAACCTCCCCGAGTGAATCCGCGGGAGGCGGCGAGGCAGGGAAAAGACTCGCTGCGCACGGTCGCCCCCTGCCGGCGGCTGGCGCAGGTGCGCGGTACGCGGAGGCGGCGCGGCCACGTGACCGACCCGGCCAGGCTCCTTTCGCCCACTCTGCCTCCCGGTCCCCGAACTCGGCCCCACGGGACCGGGTCCCCAGGGCGTCGCGTCCTCCGTCAGCGCCCCGGGCCACCCTGTCCTCGTTCCTCTGCCACTGTGGCCGCAGCTCCCACGCTTCGCCCTGGTCGCGGGGCGCCCTAGGTTTGAGGGTCTCCCGGAGGCCCCGCGCAGGGGCGGCGCCTCGTGCGCTGTGCGCGCTCAGTGCGATGGCTCCTGCGTCCCAGGTGCTCTGGCCAAGGGTGCCCGGGACCCTCGCATTCGCCCTCGGCCTCCGCTCGCTGGTGTCCCAGGGACTCGGCCCCGCCCTGCCCCCTCGTGCTTCCTAGGACGCCCTGGTGGGTGTTGGATGGACCCCGAATCCCGGTGGGCGGCAGGGTGCGTCCTGGGGTGCCCTGTGCTAGTTGCGGAGGCCCTCAGCTGCTGGAAGCAAAGGGGCGCACCACTTCCCAGGAAGGGCTGGGGGGCGGCGGCGCTTCTGAAGGCCCTAGATCCTGGGGCATCTGGTTCAGGATTGGGGGCCCCCTCCACGTGTCAGATCAGCTGAGTTGGGAGTTTAACCACTCAAGAGCCATCAAACAGGGCTGTCCCCCCCAATACCCAGCGAGGACCCTGAGCCCATTCTGCGGTTTCTCACCTGAGCCTCCCTCTGAAGTCAGATGGTACCCCACGTTATTTCCAGATTTGTGGTTGGGGCTTTCTTACACGACAGTGGGCAGATCGTCCCTGGACAGGTATGAGAATGGATGCCCGTGGCCCACACGCCATCCTACCAGGAATTCTTCCACCATGGACTCCTAGGACCCTTTCCCATTCAGTGCTTCCCTGAAGAGACTGTGCTGGGCGTGGACCCTGGGGTCTGTCCTCAGGCATCGGGGTCCGCATGTCAGCGTCACCTCCTGGGAGGCCCGTGAGCGTCTGCCCGTGGCGGGGAGCACTCCTCTTAGCGCGGCTGCAGCTGCACGTGCTGATCGGGTCTCCTGAGGAGGAACATTCCCTCTCTAGCTGTTCCTGGCCTCTGCCTTTCCCCTGGCAGCTGGCGGTCCTGCTCTGCCCTGTAGGAGAGGTTGGCCGAGGTCCCGGTGAGTGGGCAGAGGCTCCTCACAGGGCCTCTGGTAGCTCAGTGGTAGTGCACTTGCAAAGCTTGTGGGAGGCTCTGGCTTCATTACCCCAGTACCAAGAAAAAAAAACAAAAACGAAAAACAATAACAACAATCCCCCTACAAATGTTGCCATTATAATCCTTTTAAAATGCACAATTCAGCGACTTCAGTAGGAGTCAAATGAGCAAACGCAAGGGGCGGCAGAACCTGAATCCAGTGCCTCCTGTCCTGACCCCAGGCGCTAGCCTTAATGGGCCACTCTGGAGAAAGGGAACACCCAGGGTTTCCACCGGGATGAGGCCTTTATTCAGTCAGGTACAGGAAATGACTGGCCAGGGATGAAACCAAGAAGAAACAAGTGACCGGGCAGAGGAGCCTGGACAGCCCACCCACCGTCCAGTTCTGCACCTTCTGCCCACCTCTCTGGCTGCGGCTGACGGAAGTCCCCAGCAGCTTTTCCTTCCTTGGGCTCTGGTGACAGGACACTCTGGGCCAGTGGAGCCTCAGTACCTCTGAAGGAAGCAGAGGCAGGGAAGGGCTCATCCCGTGGCAGCCCTGGCCCAGCCAAGTCCCTGAGGAGACTGCTTGTCCCTACCAGCCCAGCCCTGAGTCACAGCCAGACAACCAAGCCGGAGCACCCTCAGGCTTCCTCTTTCCTGAGGATTTTAGCTATACAGCTAGCTAGAGCGTTTAAGGGTTAGAGGACGAAGGGAGCAGTAAGACCATGAAAAGGCAGAGCAGACTCCAAACATACCTGTGAATTTGTTGTTAGGTGCTGTTGAGCAGGTGTCTGACTCATAGTGACCCCACCTACAACAGGGAATCACTATTATCAGTGCTTTTCTGCTATTCATAAGGTTTTCAATGGCTGATTGTTTTTTTGAGAGTGGGCTGCTGGGTCTGTCTCCCAAGCCTAAAGCACCTGGTGTTCCCAGGCCATCTCCCATCCAAGTACTAACCAGGCCCGACCCTGCGTGGCTTCTGAGATCTGACGGGATCGGATGCCACAGTGATGATCTGGCTGCAGGCGTGAACTTATGGAGCATTGCATTTAAATGTCTAAGTCTGTGTCTTCAATGCAGATACTGATAAAAAACGGAAACCGAGAAAACCATGGTGACAATGCATTTAACACAAATCTCTTAGAAAACAACCAGATAGAAAAAATAGCAGTAAAACAGCAGTAAGATTGAGAGAGATCTGAAGTAAACAATAAAACCTAGCTGGGCCTATCAAACATGTACCTTATCACAGGCATACTAAAATAATTATGTATTTTATAAGATAAAATACATGTAATAAATTGTGATGTATTTGAGTGCTTAGGAATGTCATATATATCACAGCATGTTCCACCATGAGAATGAGATCAATACTTACATAATAAAGATAACCTAAGGTAGATATGGGGGCTGGGCTTTAGCTCAGTTGGTAGAGCGCCGCTCTGCAGTCTCTGAGGTCCAGAGTTCGATTCCCAGCACTGCAAACATGGGAGAAGGATGTGGCAGCCCACTCCCAAGGCAATCCCGAAAACAATTTGCCATTGAAAACCCTATGAGGGTCACTATGAGTGGGACACGACTCGACGGCACCTAACAACAACAACAAGGTAGATACACAGAGACATAAAAATATAAAACAGTATAGCCCCCAATACCCTGGTGTTAAGCAATCAGAAAAAAATAGGAAAAATTGAATTGATAAAAGTTGAATATGAACAACAGGTGTGTAAGTAAAATTAAAACAGAAAAAGTTGAGATTAAATCACATTACTAATATATATCGGAATAGAGCACTGAACTGCATGAAACAATCTGCAGGTTAGTCATTACAGGCACAGAGAAGCCCATATATCTTTGTGTTAGTCAGATTCGTGCTACTATAACAAAATATCGGCCAGGTACCATGCTGCTCTGCTATAACCCCAGCCTGTAATCGGGAGGCTGAGGCAGGAGTCAGACTGTGAGGCCAGAGGCAGCCTGCAGAACTTCATGAGACCCTGTCTCAAAATAAAAAATAAAAAGGGGGGCTGCGGGTGTGGCTCAGTGGTGGCGCACTTGCTTGTTCCAAGGTTGTGCTTTGGGCCTCTGGTAAGGGCCGCCGTCATGGGGTGTGTAGGTCTGCTTGTGCGCTGCGGTGGCAAAATACCTGACAGACCAACTTACGGCAGAAGGACAGGTCTGTCTGGCCCACTGTTCAGAGGATTTCAGTCCTCGTGGTGGGGAGGCAAGGCACAGCAGCTGGCAGCAGGGCCTGTGGCACCCTGGCAGACAGGACCTTAGAGAACTTACCAGAATCAGGAGTCCAATAAAACTTCCAAAGCCCCCCAACAACTGGCCAGCGTCCACCAGCTGGGTCCCCTTTCCCAAGTTCCACAGCCACCCAGGCCACTACCACCTGGGGACCTAGTCTTCAGACACATGGCCTTTGGGGGACATTTCAGATTCAAGCTATAGCAGGAGTCACAGGGCAGAGCTGACCACCAGCAGAAGGCAGACAGAGGAGGGGAGGCCAGGGTCGCACGGTGCCCTCAAGGACACATCCCCAGTGACCTCAGGACCTCCCACTAGGCCCCGTGCTCTCGACTCACTACCTCCCAAAGTATACCCCGAGGACCCAGCCTTTAACACATGGACCTCAGAGGCCCCTCATGCAAACAACAGCACCTTCTTAGGAACAAAAGTTGGACAATGGAAGGGAGAAAAAGACAGTAGCACGTGAGCAAAGGAATGCATGGTGGGGGCACCAGTGAGATCACATGGTCAGGTACTAAAATGATCATAGCCTGGCACAGTGGCGCACACCTGCGATCCCAGCGACTCAGAAAGTGGAAGCAGGAGGATCATGAGTTTGAGGCCAGAGGCAGCCGATGCAACATAGGGAGACCCTATCTCAAGATAAACAAAAAGTTAAAGGGGCTGGGGTGCAGCTCAGTGGTACAGCGCTTGCAAACTATGTGTAAGGGTCTGGGTGTAATCCCCCCAACTGCAAAACAACAGCAACCATAGACTGAGTTGGGTCAGACTCATAGCAACTTCATGTATAACAGAACGAAGCACTCCCTGACATTGTGCCATGCCCACGTCAGTGCTTGTCTGCAATTCGTAGGGTTCTCCATGGCTGATTGTTTCTGTAGGGGGCTGCCAGGTCCTTCCCCCAATTTTATTTTATTTTATTTTTTATTTATTTTTTTTTTTTGCCATGCTGGAGCTTGAAACCAGGGCCTCACTGAAGAGCAGCATTCTACCAACTGAGGTAAATCCCGTTTTTTTTTTTTTTTTTTTTTTTTTTCACATTAAAGGTACTGATTCCTAGAGTTGATTTAAAAAAACAACAACAACTTTATTCTTCTTGTAAGACACAAAAGATTGGTGAAAGGTATGAAAACTTGAGTAGAATGAGATGGAAATGAAACATCACAGAAGCACTAATCAAAAGAGAGCTAGAGGAACCACTACCAGGTGCCATGGAGTCAAAGGAGACAGCATTACCAAAGGGTATTTCAGGTTGGAAAAACGCAGAAGGAGGCATATCATGTGGAAAATTAAAAAAAAAAAAAAAAAAAACGCCAGATTTAAAAAGTAAAATCGGGGGTGATGGTGTAGCTTTCTGGTGGAGCACACGCCCAGCACATGTGACTTGCCGGCCCATGATTTGATTTCTAGCACCTTAACAACAACAAAAGACAAAAATCAAGTCCAAAGCACCTTAGCATGCGGGAGGCCTTGGGTATAACCCTCAGTATTGCAAACCAACCAACCAACCAAAAAACCCTAAACACAACAACAAAACCAAAGCACTTCACCTGTACAGAAGGGTGACAATTACATCAGTGCCACACCTGACACCACGTGAGCAAGAAGAGAGCGGAGTGCAAGAAACGAAACACAAACCCCACCAATCTGGAGTTCTAACTCCAGGAAACGGCCGGCAGCAGACACAAGGCCGTTCCCAGCCTGCCCTTCGCGCTCCAGCTCATAAGATTCTCTACTTTCCTGTGGTTTTGCCTTCAGAGTTGGGCTTTGTAACCCGCCAGCTCCTCTCTGGTCTCCACCACCCCACACGGAGGAGGTGTCAGGCTTGCACAAGGGAGGCCCCCAGCTGGCTGGGAGTCAGAAGCACCTGTTGGGGTGTGCACCAGGTCTCAGAGGAGTGGGTCTGTCTGTTTCCCCTGTGATTCGTGGGAGAGAATTCAGTCATAACCAGGCTGTCCTTTCTGTCCTGTCTTCTGTCTGAGCTCAGCCCCACACCTTTGACATCTCTCTGGTCTCTCCACCGGGGCCCACAGACTCCTGTGTGTCTCCCACGCCTGGGGACCTGAGACCCGGGGGAGGCCCAGCGTCTTGCCCTCTGCCTGGACCTTACCAAGCTCTCTCTGGGTTTGTCTCTCTCATCTCAATCATTGTCTCTTTCCTTCTTAGACTGTCTTGGGGGAGAAAAAGTTTTGGAGCAAATGCACCACTGGAGAGCTTGTGAATGGCCAGAGGATGGGTACTTTGTATTAAAAAAAAATAACTTCCACATTTCAGGAAAAAATTCTTAGAGACCTCTCACCCTAACTATGGCCATGTTGCTATTTACGGTAAGATCAGACTGAAATAAGGACATAAAATCAGTTTCTGGGTCTTACAATAGAAGCAACGGTGTGATTCTCTCAAAATGGCTTTGCAGAAAACCAGACACTAAAAGCTGAAGTTCACTTTTTTTTTTTGTATATAGATATCATATAAATGTGAGTTTGCCCTACAGGCAAGTAAATCAAGTCGAAGTATGTGGGACCCGAGTTTACAGCTGTATTGTAACAATAAACATGTTTTATAAGTATGTTACATTCAGTGATAGATACTCATTCACTAGCCAAGTTGTGTCCAAATAAGATAAAATGCTAAACATAGGTTCCAGTGTATTTATTTTTGGCTTTTAAAGTTCCATGGAAAGACAAATTTTACTGGACTTGGTAAACGCGTCTTGCTGCCCCACGAGGAAACTTGTATTTCTAGATGTATGGACTGGTGCTAATCTGCAGAAGGCTGGTATACAGCTGCTGAGGATTAAGATCCTAGGCAGAGTGCGACACAAAAACTGCTAGATATCAGAGCGGTGGTTCTGTGTGCAGATGCGTCAGGAAAGTAGGGGATGACTTTGGGAAGGGGTCAAAAGAAAGGTATGAGGACATGGTTTATACTCAAGAAAAATACTGTCTAGTTTAGATTAAAGGTTGTTTTAAACTAAAGGAATAGAGGAAGGAGTAGTGTAGATAAAAATAAATGCATTTAAAGCCAGGCATGGTGGCTTACGCCTGTAATCCTGGCAAGCTGGGAGGCAGAGCATGAAGATCGCAGGTTTGAGGCCAGAGGCAGCCTGTGTAACTTAGTGAGACCCTGCCTAAAAGTAGAAAGTAAAAAATGGGCTGGGAGTGGATCTCAGTGGTAGAATGCTTGCATATCATATGTGAGGCCCTGAGTTCAAACCCTAGTACTGCCTAAAATAACTAAAAAATTAATATTTAGAATGTTAGGAAAATAATCTTGTGTGATTAAATTAAATGGACTTATTTCCAGTGTTTTAAATTTGAGTCTTAATATAAAAAGTACACTGATACAAAGTACACTGGCGTGTGCCAGAACTTGAACATGTGTCCCAGTAAGAAGAGAGGGTTGGGGCGGACTTGCCCGCTGGCACCTAGTGACTGCCTGTCAGAGCTGATCAGACACCTGAGTGGGCACTGAGGACAAGAAGGTCAGGTGCCAGGGGATTAGTTTCGAGGCGTCACTAAGGAAACAGCAACAATGTTGACAGCAGAAGGAGGGAAAGGGTGACCAAGCTGTCCCTGAGGTGGGGCCCCACCCCATCCTCCCTCTTGAGGGAAGCCACGCGAGTCCGCAGGTGGGCAGGTTTCTGGCCTCCTGGGGGTCTCTCGGTCAGGGAGGACTGAGGCCTGACCCAAGGGCACCGTGTGTCCAGAATCACGTGGCCCCAGCAGAACCCTGCCTGACCCGGGGGAACGAGGGCAGCCCTGGCCCTGGGCGACAGTGGGGGCTCTTGGACCTCTATGGGCAGCTGCTGGAGCCCTGTCCCCTGCAGACCCTCCTGACCAGTCCATCTCTGGCTCAACCCCACATGCCCCCCTGCCCCTCCACTGGGCACTGTCCACCCTCCTCCGGGGCTAGTGAGGGGTCAGCCAGTAGCCTCTCAGAGAGGCAGGGGCCTCAGCTATGGGCCCAGCGCACAAGTCAAATGTCAGACGAGGTAACCTCTCGAGCGTGGGTCCTTAGTGGAGGCCTGAGGACCGGTTCCTTGAACCTGGCGGTGCTGGCCCTCCTGGAGGAGGAGCTGACCTGGGCCCAGGATGTCATCCAGCACCGGGGTAAATGCGGCTGTGCTGTGCATGGTGCAGGTGGGGCCTCACGCCACAGGGCTCGCCAGAGTGCCGGGAGGGTCCTGAGTTCAGGTCCTACCTGATCTGCACCTTAGGGTACTGGCCCTGCAGCCTGGGGTTCACCAGCTCCTTCCTGGGCTGCCTGTGCTCCACTGCCTCAGACCCTGGCCCTAACTGTGTGGCTCTGCAACCGATCTGTGGGTCCTCCCCTGGGGAGCGGATGCGAAGGACGAGCCAGCTCCAGCCCAAGTGTGTGAGCGTGAGCAGGGAGAGAGGCCAGGCTCGCGGGAGCCCCGGGCTGGAGCGGGGGATGGCCCACCCCTTCAGAACCAGAACTGCCGCAGGGGCAGCAGTGGCCCTTGGTAACCTGGCAAGAGGGTCCTGCCTTCCCAGGTGGGAGATGCGCTCCTGCAGCCAGCAGAGAATCCACAGCCTCTGGTATCTGAACGCACCAGACGAGGCCCAAGAGCCGAGAAGACACAGGTGCTGCTCAGCCTGTGGGTCCTGTGCGCTGACCACTGGGCCGGGGAGGGTCCAGCAGAGGAGCATCTGCCATCTCAAGCTGCCCCGGGGGCCTGGGCAGCCCTGTGCGTGGCCAAGGTGCTCTGAGGCCATAAGGTGGGCATGGGGTGGGCGGTGGACAGGACAGACACCACTGAGACTCAGTTGCCCATCTTTCACAAGCAGCACTCAGGGGAGCACAGTGCCCTCCAGCTTTGCCCAGGGACGATCCCAGGAGGAGGAGACATGGTCAAGACACCTGATGGTGCCCAGCCTGACTCACTTGGGGCCAGAACGTGGGCACATGGGGAACCGATGGGCACTGGGACTGAGAGCGGCCAGGCCTCCCAGGAGCCCGGTGAGGAGCCTCCTCTGGCCGCTCATCGGGACCTCGGCCAACCTCTCCTACAGGGCAGAGCAGGACCACCAGCTGCCAGGGGAAAGGCAGAGGCCAGGAACAGCTAGAGAGGGAATGTTCCTCCTCAGGAGACCCGATCAGCACGTGCAGCTGCAGCCGCGCTAAGAGGAGTGCTCCCCGCCACGGGCAGACGCTCACGGGCCTCCCGGGAGGTGACGCTGACATGCGGACCCCGATGCCTGAGGACAGACCCCAGGGTCCACGCCCAGCACAGTCTCTTCAGGGAAGCACTGAATGGGAAAGGGTCCTAGGACTCCATGGTGGAAGAATTCCTGGTAGGATGGCGTGTGGGCCACGGGCATCCATTCTCATACCTGTCCAGGGACGATCTGCCCACTGTCGTGTAAGAAAGCCCCAACCATAAATCTGAAAATAACGTGGGGTACCATCTGACTTCAGAGGGAGGCTCAGGTGATAAACCGCAGAATGGGCTCAGTGTCCTCGCTGGGTATTGGGGGGACAGTCCTGTTTGATGGCTCTTAAAGGTTAAACTCCCAACTCAGCTGATCTGACACGTGGAGGGGGCCCCCAATCCTGAACCAGATGCCCCAGGATCTGGGGCCTTCAGAAGCGCCGCCGCCCCCCAGCCCTTCCTGGGAAGAGCTGCGCCCCTTTGCTTCCAGCAGCTGAGGGCCTCCCCCACTAGCACAGGGCACCCCAGGACGCACCCTGCCGCCCACCGGGATTGGGCCCATCCAACACCCACCAGGGCGTCCTAGGAAGCACGAGGGGGCAGGGCGGGGCCGAGTCCCTGGGACACCAGTGAGCGCAGGCCGAGAACTAATGTGAGGGTCCCGGGCACCCCTGGCCAGAGCACCTGGGACGCAGGAGCCATCGCACTGCGCGCGCACAGCGCACGAGGCGCCGCCCCTGCGTGGGGCTCCGGGAGACCCTCAAACCTAGGGCGCCACGCGACCAGGGCGAAGCGTGGGAGCTGCAGCCACAGCGGTGGAGGAGGGAGAACAGTGTGGCGCTGGGCGCTGGCGGAGAACGCGACGCCCTGGGAACCCAGTATCCCGAGGCCGAGCTCCGGGACCTGGAGGCAAAGTGGGCGGAAGGAGCCAGGCCGGGTCGGTCACGTGGCCGCGCCGCCTCCGCGCAGCTGCGCCAGCCGCCGGCAGGGGGCGACCGTGCGCAGCGAGTCTTTCCCTGCCTCGCTGCCTCCCGCGGACTCACTGGGGGCCAGTCCTTCCACGCCGCTTCCTGGGGACCCCGAGACAGGGGCGCTCGTGGGCGCCCACCCCGCCTGGGCCCGTCCTCCTGGCTCCCCTGGGATAAATGGGAGCTGCTGCGGGGGCAGGGGAGCGTCGATCCACAGTGGGGTTGGTGGGGTACGGGGTGCGAGGTGGGCCCGGGTAGGGGCGGCATGGACACCCCAGCTCGCTAGCGGCCGTGGGCTCGGTCAGCCCAGGGGAGCCCCGGAACCCCCTCCCGGAGGCCACCACCGCGCTGGGACGGGGCCCGGTTCCAGTGGAGACATCTTCTCCCCTGAAGCGCAGCGCCCCTGGGTCTGGTGTCCACACTGGGCTGGGCACTGCGGGAGTTGGGGCCTCTGCTCCCTTTGTGGGGGCCCTGTGCCCAGGGTCGGGGTGAACTGAGGAAATGTTCTTCTCGGCTCAGGCAGGGAGGGCGGAGAGGGGGCTCAGTCTCAGGACCAGGCTGGGGGCGGTCAGCGGAGCCCTCCCAAGGGAAGTCACGGAGCATCGCAAACACGTGCACTTTATTGAATCCCACTGTGGACACAGGAACGCCAAAAGGGCTGCACAAAGTGTGAGGCAGGGCAGGGGCTCATTTGCGGGTTGAGGATCCAGCTATGGAGGATGGAGAACAGGGCAGGACCTGAAGCCCCAGAATCCTTTGTCTTGTTAAAAACCATGGTGGATAACCACGGAGGTGGTTGTTAGTATGATGATGAGGCCAATTACAGAAAGGATGCTAAAGACCAGGGCGGAGATGTTCAGACACTTGGCGGTAGAGGCGAAGGCCTGGGCTCCAATCACGTCACGCACCATCTTCCTGTCCCTAGCCTGGGGGACACCAAATGGTGAGAAGCCCTGGAGAGGTTGCCAGGGCCAGGCCCGGAGTCCTCCCTCCCCAGGACAGCCTTCACCCACTCTCTCCTGTGTCAGGATCCATCTGTCCCCTTTTACACACTGTCTACACATGCTGGTGCCGGCTGCTCACCCACGGTGGGCACCAGGTCCCCCAAGAGTCCTCTTTGTACTTTCCAGACAGCCTGGGCCCCACCAGGTACAGGGAGAAGGGGCGTTTCTGGAATTGGGCTGTAGGGAGAATTCCTCTAGGCTGGGCCTGGGGACAGTCTTGACCCTGGATCTCCAGGCTGCCTTACCATTTTCCTGACAGCAGCCATTCCTCAAGCTAGACACACACGCTCCTGTGTGCAGGCAGGATTTATACAGACACAGGGAGGAGGGCACATGCAGGCGGGGGTGCTCTCTCTGCCTCTCTCTCATTCACATGCACACCCCAGCTGCCATTTGGGCTTCAGGCTCTCAGGTAATTGCTGGAGCCCTCAACCCCACCCCTCTGTACCTTCACAGAGTAGGCGAAGGCGATGAAGCCCAGGCAGCAGAAGTTCATGAAGAGCGTGTTGAACAGGGACCACACCACGTGGTCAGGCACAGCGGTCTCGCAGGGGATGTTGACCACGGTGGCCGTCACAGGAGCCGAGCCCGGATGCCCTCCCAGTAAGGCCACCTCATGTTCCTCTTTGAGCCTGTCATAGTTTTGGGGGAGCCCAGCACTGGCAGGCATCAGGAACGTCTGGGAAGTGTGGTTCATGGTGCCGACTCACAGCAGAATGTGGGATGTGGAGGAAGATCTCTGGTCCAGGGCCCTCCCTCTCCCAGCAGTTTCGGTTTCTCAGAAGTTTCTTTTCTTAAACTTTGGCCTGTTGCAAATTGGCTGGGTACTGAGGGGGCGGAACTAAATCCTGAGGATCAAATTACACGGGGGGGGGGGAGCATGGGAGGAAGGGCTTGGGGTGGGGGCAGCGTCCTGTCCAGGAACTCAAGCCAGGACTTGTCTCAGTGGACCTCCACCTCCCTGTTTAGGGATGGGGTGCTGGGAGCTTTGCCCAGGCCTGGGAGACCCCCAGCCCAGGTCAACAGCTGCAGCACCTCACTGTCTGTGTCCAGGGCCCCGGCCAGGCCACACACAGTCCCCCGGTGTCCAGCACCCAGAGGGAGCCCCCAAAGCCCACCCCTCACTGTGGAGGTCTGCTCTGCGGAAGCCCATTGCCCCTTCCTGGGGCCGACACTCCTGCTGCAGGAGGGCGTGGGGGGAGCTGGACCTCGCCCTGTCTCTTGTTTGCAGGTCACAGGCCCAGTGGCCAGTGTTGTGGCCCCCATGGCGCCTTCCAGACCAGGGTTCGGACTTGGTGCCTCCTGACTGGAAAGGAACTGTGTTAGAAACCAGAAGGTTCCAGGTCATATGGCAGCCTCAAGACCCAGGCCAGTGTGCTTGTGCTGCCCCAATTCCCATCTCCCGCCACTATCATCTCTCCTAGTCGGTCACTGGATGACCTTGGCTCTGCAGAGGAACCTGGTGCCCTTTACTTAGGGGCAGAGGGAGGTCAGCCTGTGGCCAGGAAGGTAGCCTGTGGTCAGGCTGAAGGATATGAGCTACTGTCTGCTATCCTTCCCAGAGGACGGGAGAGTGAGGCTGGGCTGTCCTGTTAAGAAGATTGCCCTTCCCTGTGGTGGCCCAATGGTGTCCAGGGTGCCAGACCTGCCTTGGAGTGCCCCAGCAGTACCCACCCTGCCCAGACTCAGGGACTTAGGCTCTGGGATTTCCTCCAGGTTTCCAGGTTCTGTCATTTCATTGTCCCCCTGGGGTGTTCACAGGGAGGGGCAGCACTTCCTATGGTCACCCCTCTTTGTGACACCCATCAACAGGTGCTGCTTCAAGGGATTGCTCTCACCAAGTCCTGTCTGTGGAGTACCTAGCGTGGCCTTCGGAAGCTGCCTGGATCTGGGCTGGGCGCTCCCTGGCAGGCAGCGCTGACTCTAGCCCTCAGGCGTCCAGGGGCACTGAATGGCAGTGTGGGCCAGGGGGCAGATGTCTGGGGAGCAGAGCCGTCTCCTGCTGCCTGCAGGTGCTGCTTGCTGTTGGATCCTGAAGTGCTGCCTGCAGGCCCCTGTGGGTAATCCTCCCACCCACTGCAAGCTGCCCCTGGGACTTCCCTGAGGGTGGAGTTTGAAGAGATAGGTAGCAGTGCACCCTCCTTTTCAACCCGTTGGCAGTAAAAGTAAGGCCAATACCCTCAGTGTGTAAATAACGGTGAGTGTGGAAATAGGAGTTGTCAATGCCTGGTTGTTTTGGTATTGTTTTTTGAGGGGAGGAGTAAGCTGCCACGTTCTTCTCCCATTTTTGCAGTATTGGGGAGCAAACCCAGGTCCTCAGAAAGTGCAGAGCAGCACTCTACCAATGGAGTTAAATGTCGCATAAGACGGTGCACTGTTTACTTCTTTTGCAAGGCTTAAGGCAAGGAGGAACCGAAAGCAGGAACCACTTTGCAAGGGCTGGGGAACGCCTGACCTGATCACGGGCCCCTTGCTCTCTGCCTAAAGGAAAAACAAGTTAGTGGTGTGCTTTTAACGATGTCATCCTCGGAACCTGAGCTGATAATAAAGTTTTTCTGGTGGTCTGGATGTTTATCACAAGAATGTTTACATGTTTGTAGTAAAAATACCTTAGATAAGATTGAGGGAGGCTGCCCGCGCTTTTACATAACCTTTACTGTGAAATGCCTATATTAGCATACTACTACTGCAGTTAAGGGTTACGCGTTTGTAATGGAAATGCCTTGGATGGAACTGTGGGAGCCTGCGTGCTCTGCATGCCTTTACACAATCTTTGCTGTGAAATGCCTATAGTAACTGAAAACTACTGCAGTAAGAGCAGCAGAATGGATTAAAACATTTTGCTCACTACATTCTCCGTCTCTGACTCTTCACTTCTCAGGGCTGCATTTTGGCTACACTAAACCCCAGCTCCACACTCACTGTTGTTGTTGTTGTTAGGTGCCGTCGAGTCGGTATCCAACTCATAGGGACCCTCATAGGGTTTTCAATGGCTGACTGTTTCGGGATTGCCTTGGGAGTGGATTGCCAGGCCCTTCTCCCAAAGCTCACTGTAGGCTCACTATATGCCTGAAGTCAAATATATTTGCTCCAGGATGTTTATCCAGCCATCCAGTTTATCCTGGAGTTGTTGCTGTTGTTGTTAGGTGCCATCGAGTTGGTATCTGACTCATAGCAACCATGTGTACGACAGGCAAAACACTGTTGTCAGTGCTTCTTTGCTATTCGTAGGGTTTTCAATGGTGGATTAATTTTTGGGAGTGAGTTGCCAGGTCCTTCTCCCAAGCCTACGGTATCTGGTGTTCCTAGGCAGTCTCCCATCCAAGTACTAACCAGGCCTGACCCTGCTTAGCTTCAGAGATCTGACGGGATTGGATGCCCAGGGCTATGGCTGCAGGCTATCCTGGAATAAAATGTTAATATTCCTCTGAAACCCTATGGCCATTCTGCACACTCACCCTCAGGCCCAAGGATCCCATTCTGTCTGTATCCTGGTGGCACTGCTGAGCCATAAAGGACTCTGCCATGTCCTTGCCACAAAGCACACTGTCCTCAAGTTCATCTCCCCATGCAGAGGCTGGTGGTCTCCACGTCCAGCCTGTCTGTGTGTGGGGGGTGGGCATTTCCCTCCTTGGGGTCTTCCACCTGCCCCTAGTAGACTAGACAGAGGTCCTGATTCAGTCAGCTTTTGCGTCTCTATGGCAAAGTACCTGACAGAACAACTTCTGGGGGAAGGACTTTTTAGCTTGTGGTTTCAGCAGGTCTCTGTCCACAGTGATGGGAAAGGTCGGCCAGGGCAGGGGCAGGAGTAGGTACAGTGGGGGCCTCTCCACATCGTGTCAGACAGGAGCAGAGACCAGGGCCAGGGCCTAGGGAAACCTGCAAAGGCTGCCCCCGGGGACCTGCTTCTGCCAACTAAGTCCCACCTCCCAAAGTTCTACAGCCTCCCAAAATACTGCCACCTCCTGGGGACCAAGCGTTTCTCACATGAGCCTTGGGTACATTTTATATGGAAAGCAGAACAAGCCCCTTCCCTGTCCTGCTTGCTCTCTCTCATGGGGCACAGCCATGAAGAACCAGGCTCTGAATTCCTCATTCTCCATCATCCAGTCCTAAGGGCACCCTATGCAGCCTCAGCGGTCAGCAGAGGGGAAGGTGTGGGCCAGCGGCACTGCGTAACAGAGGGCCAGGGCAAGCCTGCTCCAAACAAGACAGTCCACTTCTGTCCCCAGTGAAAGTTGCTGGCCCCAGCGGATGCTCTTACCTGCCAGTGCTGACACAACCCTGGCTCGGCGGGCAGTTTGGCCATTTGGCCTTTTGAGGTTTATGTCCATCCTTGGAGATAGGATCAAAATTGCATTGTCTAGTTTAGTGACCAGCTGGGATTTAGCTCAGTTGGTAGAGCGCTGCTCTGAAGTCTCTGAGGTCCCAAGTTCTATTCCCAGCACCACAAAAATGGGAGAAGGACGTGGCAACCCACTCCCAAAGCAATCCCGAAACAATCTGCCATTGAAAACCCTGTGAGGGTCTCTATGAGTCAGACACGACTTGCAGGCACCTAACAACAACAACAACAACAGGTTTAGTGACCACATTCCCCAAACCCGAGTCCACCTCTGTCTGGCCTCAGATCTAATTGGGATTCCGTGGTGGATCTCCAGCAGCCAACGATCCTCTGCCAGGGATCATCTGTCCTGCAGGGCTGGGCTGGTGAAAGACTGGCGGTGGGTGGGGCTGGCACCCTGAACTCGTAGGCAGTGAGAATGGCTGCTGCTCCGCCTTCCCTCCAAAATGAGACCCGGCTTTGCTTACTCCTGCTGTGGGTAGCTAGTGGGAGCAATCCGGAATCTTCCCATGAGCTGACCACACCATGGGCCCTTCCCAGCAGGCCCCGCACCCACGTGGAGCTGTACCACCCTCCACTGTTTCTGTTTCCATCATATATTCGGGGACCTGTGGTGTAGCTGATTCCCCTGGGCTGGACTTGGGCTGGACATGATGGGCTCTGTCTTGCCTGTCCTGGCACAGGACACCTAGGATCCTTGGAGGACATTGGCTCCACAGCATGGCAACAAAATAAGCAGAACTATACAGCAGAGGGCTGGGATTTAGTTCAATTGGTAGAGCGCTGCACTGCAGTCTCTGAGGTCCCGAGTTCAATTCCCAGCACCGCAAAAATGGGAGAAGGACGTGGCAACCCACTCCCAAGGCAATCCCAAAATAGTCAGCTTGCCCGCAAGCAAACCGCGCTAGTCTTTTTCCCTGCCACTCACCCCCTCAGTGGACTCACTTGGGATCCAGCCGCCTCGCCACTCCCTGGCAATATCTGAGACAGGGGTGCTCATGAGCGCCCAATGCCATCCAGGCCAGCCCACCCGGCTCCCCTGGAATCCTCCTGGAGCACTGGTGCAGGCAGGGAATGGGATGAGCTGGGAAGGGCGCCATGGACACCCCAGCTCACCAGCGGTCATGGGCTCGGTCAGCCCAGGGGAGCCCCAGAAGCCCCACCAGAGGCCACCACACAGCGCTGGGATGCGGCCGGCTTCCAGTGGAGGCGTCTTCTCCCCTGAAGCGCAGCGCCCCTGGGTCTGGTGTCCACCCTGGGCTGGGCACTGCGGGAGTCGGGGCCTCTGCTCCCTTTGTGGAGGCCCTGTGCCCAGGGTCGGGGTGAACTGAGGAAATGTCCTTCTGGACTCAGGCAGGGAGGGCGGAGAGGGGGCTCAGTCTCAGGACCAGGCTGGGGGCGGTCAGCGGGGCCCTCCCCAGGGAAGTCACGGAGCATCGCAAACACGTGCACTTTATTGAATCCCACTGTGGACACAGGAACGCCAAAAGGGCTACACAAAGTGTGAGGCAGGGCAGGGGCTCATTTGCCGGTTGAGGGGAGGACAGGGCCAACTCTTATCTGGAAAATACTTTGAATCTTTGTGGGCATGCCTGTGTGTGAGCACACCCACATGAGCCGCCCAGGCACACTGAGAACACACACTCGCCTGTGGGGCTGCACCCTCGGTGCCTACAACTTTATTTTGCCAGTGCTGTATAAGATGATGAATATAAAGGTCATAACAGTGGAGACGGCTACTGCAGCAATGTTCAGGTTCTTGGCGGTGGAGGCAAAGGCCTGGGCTCCAGACACATCACGAACCAGTTTCCTGTCCCTAGACTGAGGAAGGCGAGATAGTGAGGAGCCCCAGAGAGGGCAGCCAGGGCCAGGCTCTGACCCAGCTCCTCAGTTCTCCCTCCCCACAGCAGCGTCCACCCACCCTTCTGTAGGGAGAATTCCTCCAGGCTAGGATTAGGGATTTAGCTCAGTTGGTAGAGCACTGCCGTGCAGTCTCTAAGGCCCCGAATTCAATTCCCAGTACCGCAAAAATGGGAGAAAGACGTGGCAACCCACTCCCAAGGCAATCCTGAAACAGTCAGCCATTGAAAACCCTATGAGGGTCGCTATGAGTCGAATACCAACTCGACGGTACCTAACAACAAGGATTGGGGACAAAATCTGACCCAGGACCCCCAGGCAACCTCGCTGTCTGCCTGACCTGGAGTAGCCCCCAACACACGCACACATGTACCCACACATGCACACAGAGGACGCAATGCACGAAAATTTTCTCACGCACACGGGGCCCCACAAAGCCCCCCACAAAGGTGCTGTCTGGCTGGAGGAGCTCCGGGGTCACCTCACCTTCTTAGACTGTTGCTGCCCCTCACCTCCACACTCACCTTCACAGAGTAGACATAGGCAAGGAAGCCCAGGCAGCACCAGTTCATGAAGACCAAGTTGAACGTGGACCAGGTGACATAGTCCCGCGGGACAGTCTCACTGCCGATGTTAATCACAGTGGACGGCCCAAGAGCTGAGCTGGGCTCCTCACGGATCATGTCTTTGTTCAGGGGAAGGTGATGTTTCCTGTGAAGGAAGTTTAGGAAGTGGCTTCTTGTTGCTGTTATCTGACCATTTCTGGAGTGAGGTCCGGATGCTGGGGGATGGCCTTGATAGAGCTTCACCCCCTGCTTAGTCGCCTATTCTCCCTGGACTCTACAGTTCTGCTTTCTCAGAAGTTTCTGCTTTCTGGTATTGGTAAATCAGCCACCCTCCTGGGAAATAAGGTGAGGAGACAAATTACTGAGGGGTAATTATGCTGGGACAGGAAGCCCAGAAGGACGAGGGAGAGGGGCAGCTTCCTGTCCAGGAACTCGAGCCAGGACTTGTCTCAGTGGACCTCTACCTCCCTGTTTAGGGGTGGGGTGCTGGGAGCTTTTCCTAGGCCTGGGAGTCCCCCCAGCCCAGGTCAATAGCTGCAGCACCTCACTGTCTGTGTCCAGGGCCCTGGCCAGGCCACACACAGCCCCCCAGTGTCCAGCACCCAGAGGGAGCCCCCAAAGCCCACCCCTCACTGTGGAGGTCTGCTCTAAGGAAGCCCATTGCCCCTTCCTGGGGCTGACACTCCTGCTGCAGGAGGGTGTGGGGAAAGCTGGGCCTCGCCCGTGTCTCTTATTTGCAGGTCACAGACCCAACGGCCAGGGTTGTAGCCCCCATGGTGCCTTCCAGGCCAGGGTTCGGACTTGGTGCCTGCTGGCTAAGAGGGGCTACGCTGGGAGATGGAAGATTCCAGAGCATGTGTCAGCAGTCAGGGCTCAAGCCAGCATACTTGTGCCACCCCACTCTCCCTTCTCCCTGTCCCCCATCACATTCTTAAAGGACTTGAAGTCTGGAGGGGAAGATGGGGGGTTCCTGGTTGTGAACACACCCGGTGAGGCAGCAATGCCCCCGTTGGCCAAGGCTTTCCTGAAATTGCGGTCCTTTCCTCTTCCTGCCTCAGTGCACCCCCGGGGAAGATGAGGAAATCGGGACTGAGGAGGTTTAGCTACCTGTGGTACAGCAGTGCCTGTTACATTTGCTGGACAACAGGCACTAAGCTCCTTCTGGTGTCTGGGTACACTGGCGTCTTCTCGCCCTGAGACGCTGCCTTCTGAACGTAACGAGTTCCAGTCCCCAAACGCCTGAACTATAAAGCACACGCTGAGCCCTGAAGACTTGCTGAGTGCTGGGGTTTTAGCTCCAGCCCGGCTAAGATTAGAGCCAAACCTTCAACATAATAAAATGGCCGATGGCGTAAATGAAGGCCCTCAGGAGACCTTCTGATGGTAGAAAGGGGCAGGTAAGGTTTATAGGCGCTCCCCTGATGGAGAGCAAGGAGCAAGCAGCCCCTATAGAGCAGAGCTCTATGCCCTTTAAGTGCTGGCCCTAGGCCTACAGCATGGAATGCTGCAGGCTGAGTGCTGGTACAGCTCAGCCTTAAAGGCACAGCCACAGCCACCGGTGTTCCGGTGTTCCGGTGTTCCGTGGAGGTCAGTTGATCTTGCCTCTCGAGGCTCACCTTCTTTACCTCCCTCCTTCCCAAAGATGGGAGGAGTTGGGAGGCTCTTCGTGGCTTGCTTGGATCCTTTGGCTCTTCGGGGCCCCTGGGCTTGATGGAGTAGGGAGTGCTGGTCCAGGTGATGGGGTTCAGGTGGCAGTTGAGGGACAGTCAGAGAGGTGAGGTTGAAGGGGGTCCAGGAGCCCTACTTTTATAGGGTCCTGGAGGGGTCACATTCAGCCAATCAGGGCACACACCTGACAGGTACAGCCGGTAAACTGACATACCGGCCAGGTGGGGACAGTTATTACCTGAAAATGCTGAGGGGAGCCAATCAAATTTAGGGTGGTTAGAGCAGGTCAGGCTGGCCAGGGGCCATCTTTGCTCACTTGATGGGAGGGGCTGGTTTGAGTGAGTGAGATGAGCCCTGGAGTCAACTAGGGGTCAGCCCCTCAGGCTGTCATGAGGGACCCTAGTTGTGGGGTATGATTATAAAAATCCTCAACAGCTGCCGGGCGCGGTGGCATACGCCTGTCATCCCAGCGGCTTGGGAGGCAGAGGCAGGAGGATCGCAAGTTCGAGACCAGGGTCAGTCTTCAGAACTTCGTGAGACCCTGTCTCAAAAAGTCAAAAAAATGGGCTGGGACACAGCTCAGTGGTCCAGCACTTGCAAAGCATGCAGGCGCGAGGCCCTGGGTTCAACCCCCACTACCAAAAAAAAAAAAAAAATCCTCAACAGCTGAGGAACAAATTTTTTTTGTAAAATGGAAATGTTTCATCAATAATTTTTATTACACAATGATAAAATAATACAATAGATTATTAGTAAATAGATGTCGAGAGCGAGAGAATATGGGGACAGAGCTGAGCGAGAGATGGAGATCGAATCTCTCCCTCACTCAAGGTGAGGTCGGGAATAAGAGGACCAGATACTGTCACTGGCAGGAGACCTTTATTGTTACACACAGGGTTAGTTCACACACACACTCACCCTGGCACACCGATACCTGGCACCTCTGTAGTCGCTCCTGATGATGCAGGTAAGCCTCGCGATCTGTCTGGTCGAGCGGTGTCCTCAGCCTTCCTTCCCGATGTTCTCACGGCGCGGAGACGGTGACGACATGGTGACGGTTCCTCTCTTGGTGGGGGGTTCAGCGTGACATGGAGTCTGTCATCGTTTAGAGTTGAGGAGCCGCCTGCTGTCAGGGCTCCTCTCTTCTTATACAGTTCAGTGCGGGGTCTGCGCTCCATCTGGCTATCTTGCATCGACGTCATTGCGCCGTGTGGTTATCGGGTGCCAGGGGTCTATCCTTATCACTCTCGTGCACATGTCACTCTCCCCTGGGGAAGTCCCAGGGGGGCTTGGGTTACAATCTCACGGGGTGTCACAGCATTCCATGTAATGCACACAGTTGATTTCATCATTCACTTATATTCCTATTCCTTGCACTAGATTATTAGAATAAATCTCCCCTGTTCTTTTTTCCTTTTTTTAACAGTGTGGCTACTGGAGCACTTAACACTGAATGTGCACCTGGGCCCCTGCACTGTGCCCAGGCGCTGCCCTAGGGCAACATTCTGAAGGGATGAAGGGAACAGCAGTGTATCTGTCCGCCGCCACCTTGTAGAGTTCTGCCCTCTACAGTTCTCCCATGACCCCAGCTTCACCAAGATTTTCTCAAATTGGGGCTGGGTCTCCTAATCACTGTGGAACTCTGCCTAGGAGGCTAGCACCATTTTCCTAACACACTTTGTGATACAATGGTAGATTCCTGAGTGGAAGGCAGAGGGGGACATACAGGTGTCCAGTCCCTGTCCGCCAGCCCTGGCAGGAGCGCAGCCAGTCTCTTTCTCACCTGCCTCTGGAAACAGCTGTGGTAGAAAGTGGCATTCTCTCAAAAGTCTTAGGAGTATCGGAAGACGTTCTCTAATGGATTACTAAGGCCAAATTTATAGTCAGAGAGAATGGAATGATGCAGTAGCCATTATGAAAACTCACATGATACATTTTAAGGAGAGAGCAAGTCTCTTGTTGTTGTTGTTGTTGTTGTTGTTGTTGTTGTTTGGGGTTTTGCTTCTTATTGTTTGCTTGTTTTTGGTGCTGGGAATTGACCCTAGAGCCTCGTACATTTTTGCTAAGCACCCGCTCTATCACTGAGAGCCCTCACAGGGTCTCCCACTGGCCTAACTGGAGGAGGGAAATCTGCCCCATGGTGCCAGGTGCTCTGGGATTGGTCAGTGCCTTTGGCCAAGATTCCAGCCTCCTCCTCTGCACCCTCTCTTCCCCACTGCCTCAGACCAAGGCTGCCCAGGGAAGTGGGCGTGTACTTGAGCTGGTAGTGTCCTGTCTGGAGCTCCAGGAGTAACATCCGGGTTCCTGCTTCAGCGTTCATGGGCGTGCGCTCTGGGGGCGGGTTCCCCATCTATCCCCTAAGCAAGGAAACCAGAGAGGCTCCACCCCGCCACAGGTGTGCCTGGGGACAAAGCCTGCATGCTCAGCTGTCCAAGTGAGAAGCATCAGAGCCCCAGGTGCTCTGAAGGCAGAGTGAGAACCTATCAAGCCTGTTGCAGCAGGCTCCCAGTGATAAACCAGTTGTTGTTGTTGTTGTTGTTGTTAGGTGCCGTCAAGTCGAGTCCGACTCATAGCGACCCTATGTACAGCAGATCGAAACACTTCCCGATTCTGTGCCAGGCAAACAATCTTACTTATGTTTAAGCCCATTGTTGCAGACACTGTGTCAATCCATCTGGTGGAGGGTTTTCCTCTTTTGCATTGACCTGACACTCTCCCCAACATGATGTCCTTCTCCAGGGATTGATCTCTCCTGACTACATGTCCGAAATATGTAAGACGCAGTCTGACCATTCTTGCTTCCAAGGAGCACTCTGGTTGCCCTTCTGGGACAGATTTGTTGGTTCTTTTGGCATTCCATGGTATATTCAGTAGACGTCTCCAGCACCATAATTCAAAAGCATCAATTCTTTTCCTCCCTTGTTCAATGTCCAGCTTTCACAACCGTATGATGCAACTGAAAATACCATGGCATGAGTCAGACGCACCTTCGTCTTCAATGTGACCTCTTTGCTTTTCAATACTCTAAAGAGCCAGTCGTTCCTCATTAAAACACTGTTGGTTCTATTAAAGCACTGTTTCTTTAGCTAAAGTTTCCTTCTTACAAATAATGTTTGTTTAAATGTTTTTGGCTTCTTATAAATGACCTAGTGAATTCCGCTAGTCGCAGAGCTGTTTCAGCTTGATGGAACTGCTTACTACATGCCATGTGTATCTCTTTGTTCCAGCCTGGAGGAATTTACGTCCTCCCCTTCTCTTCTGGATAACGGGCAACCTGACCACTCTCTGCTGCTTCTGTAACACCCTCTGTCTGTTCTCCAGCCCTTGTCACTGTGTGTGTGTGCGTGTGTGCGCGTGTGTGTGCGTGTGTGCGCGTGGTACTGGGGGTTGAACCCAGGGCCTCGCACCTGCATGCTTTGCAAGTGCTGGACCACTGAGCTGTGCCCACAGCCCTTTTTGAGACAGGGTCTTGCTAAGTTACACAGACTGAGTCTGGTCTTGAACTTGCGATCCTCCTGCCTCCGCCTCTGGAGCTGCTGGGATTACAGGCGTGCGCCACTGTGCCCGGCCCCTTGTCACAGCGCCCTATGAAAAGCCTGAGATTCCTCTGTGTGGGGCTCGGTCTGTGGCAGTGGTTCCACTGATTCACACACGGAACAACCAAGTCCTCCTAAAGCTTCAAGTCTCTCGTTCCCTTTGGAGTTCCTCGACAGTGAGGCCCAGCATTAGATGGCAGGAGGCAAAAGTTCCTGTGTCTGCCTCTTACGGCTGGTGCAGCATTTTGGCAGCCAGAACTGAGGAGAGCAGCTGTCAGGAAACAAGTAAGAATGAAGATAACCCCAAACGCCCCAGAGGGTGGGGACCTGCTGGGTGGGGGCAGGGGACGGTCCTACCCAGTGCAAGGTGGGGTTGAGCAGCCTCTGGAGCCCTAAACCTCACTGGGGATGGCAGGGTTCAGAGGAGGGCGTGGCTGCCACTCACTGTTACTAGAGACGGTCCTGGGGTCCTCCTTGGCCTCAGTGTGCAGTGTCCCCAGTGCCAGGTCCTTAGCCCAACAAATCAAATGACTGAGTTGAAGAAGCCACACGAGCCACGAAAAGTGAACGCTGTTTTGTTTAGAACATTGAGAAAAGTGATGGTAGTGAGGAAAAGTGGAAGTCAGCAGTAAAGGTAAGGGGAACAGAGCCTCTGAATGCACAGGGGGTCCCAGGAGAGAGAGAACCAGAAGCCCACACTGCCGTCTGACTGGCAGTGTGTATAGCGCCCAGGACTACATTAGCAATCCTTGACAGGATCCTTCCAGAACGCTGCCTGACGGCAGCTGGGATCAGGCCCTTCCAGCCCGCTGTCCCTTGCTGGTTAGTTGACGCTGCTCCATCTCCGGTTGGTTCTCAAGTTGGTGCTGCTCAGCATTTCCCTGCCCAATTGCCTAGGAGCAGTGTAACTATTTGTTTTCTACCTAGTGACAGTCAATAACCAGTAGAAAATGAAGGCTGTCGCTTTGATTGCATGCCCAGCTCTAGTCCCCACTCTCTACAGCTGCCCATGGCTCCCAAGCCTCTTTCCTCTCAGCTCTCTCTTTATCACCATGGAAAGCTGTGCAGAGCAAGAGTCAGAGGGGGCACTGAGCATCATCATGTGGGAGCCCCTAACCAGACACATGGCTTCGGAAGGCGAGAGGTGCCGCCTCTGCTCAAGCCTGACCAGTCCTGGGCCTCTGCAGTACAGAGGGGCAGCCGAGGAGGCAGGGGCACCACCGGGCTGAGGGTGCTAAAGCAACAGGGCACAGCATAGCTGAGAACTGTGAGGCACCGCTGCGTGGCTGCTGACACATGACCCTAACTGAAACCAGACAGAGCTTTTGTTGTTAGGTGCCGTCAAGTCATATCCGACTCATAGCGACCCTCACAGGGTTTTCAATAGATGATTGCCTCGGGAGTGGGTTGCCATGTCCTTCTCCCATCAACAGAGTTTTCAGATGCTAGTAAAATGTTTGCACAAGCTGCATTGTCCTCCAAAATGTCAGCTGGGACCCAGACTGCAACAGAGAGCCCGGGCCCTGCCTTAGGCTGTTTCTGTGGCTGTAACAGGATCTCTGAGGCCAAGTCGTTTATAAAGAACAGGGGTTCATTTGGGCTCAGCGTTCTGAGAGTTCTGCTGTCCAGTGGCAATGGCCATGCTGCGTCAGGATACAGCAGACAAGGGGAAGCAGGGTGCAGGTCGGTGTGAAAAGAGCGGCAGACACAAGGGCGGACCTCACCTTACAACAGCCTGGTATCGGTTGCCAGCCCAGCCTGGAAGAGCAGAGCCCGCAGTGAGAGCATGCGTCTCGCCCTCCAGGAGCACAACCTGTCCACCGGCCCCTCAAGGCCTGTCCCCTCCCAACGCCCTTTCAGTGGGGGCCGAGTCTGAACGCAAGCTTCAGTGGACAAATCACATCCGAACAGCAGCAGACTCCCAGGTCTCCCTGGCCAGGGGGCTGAGGTTGCTGCCCAGCTCCCACTGGTCTCAGTGGCCCTCAGTGGCCCTGGAAACCTCCTTTGTTTCCCTTTTAGCCAGTGTTGGTGGCCTTTGCCACCTATGGAGGGGCACAAATGGAAAAACGAGTTTTTTTAACTCCACAGGCCCAAAGGTTGTTTTCGCCAGTTGTACACACCAGACCTCATTGTTCTTTCATTTGGCTTTGTCGCTTGAGACTTTTTAGCTAGTGGGGGCAGGGATGTGGAGGAGATGAGGGTTCTTCTCAGAACTGATCACTTAACAAGCAAATCTGGGTTCTTTCTTTGTGCTTTGTGCTTTTGGTGCCAGTTTGTGAAGACACTAAGAGGTTTATCCAATAAAAGCCAGGCATGGTGTCGCAGGTTTGTAATCTGAACACTCAGGAGGCAAGAGGATCCATGTTTGAGGCCATCCTGGGCGAGACCCTGTCTCAAAAAAAAACCCAAAAAAACAAGAAAACAAACCAAACAAAAAACAGGCATATTGGTAAGTCTGTTGGAAGTTGCCTGACAATGGAAAGTGCTGTTTTAGAGCCCCTAGGGTGACCTGCGGCCTGGGATTTAGCTGGGATTTAGTTGTTAGAGTTACTCTACAGTGTCTGAGGGCCCGAGTTTGATTACCAGCACTGCAAATATGGGAATTCTTGATATATGAAAATTGTTAACCATGAGTTTGCTAAAATATGTAGAAATACCTTATTACATAATTATAGAAATAGAATTAAAATGCCTTTAAATGATTCACATTAAAATCCTTTATTCGATTATTGCTGTGGGCTACTTTTATGTACAGTTGTTAAAATATGAAATTTTATTAAGGCTACTTGTTTTTGTTGTTGTTAGGTACCAACCAGTTGGGTCCAACTCATAGCAACCCTATGTACAACAGAATGAAACATTCCTCAACACTGCCATGCCTGGCACTATTGTCAGTGCTTTTCTGCTATTCATAGAGTTTTCAATGACTGATTGCTTCAGGAGTGGGCTGCCAGGTCCTTCTCCCAAGCCTACAGCACCTGGTATTCCAAGGTGGTCTCCCATTCAAGGACTAACCAGGCTGACCCTGTTTAGCTTCTGAGGTGGGATGGGATGCCAGGGTGCTATGGCTGCAGACTATTAAGGCTACCATATATATGAAAATCATGGATGTTTATGTTTGTCAAAGATCTTTATGGAATCTTTATGGAACTTGTATGGAATAAGATTTCCTTTTCATGATGAAGTTGCAAAAGATACCAATCTGTATGAACAATAACAAATTCAGGATTGGGTGGGGTTTTATGTTGCTTTGTGTATAATACAAAAAAAGGACCATGTTATTAAATCTTACCAAAAAGGGAAATGGCTGATTTTTTTTTTTTTTTTTTTTTTTTTTTGTGATACTGGAGATTGATCCCGGGCCTCACGTCTGCATGCTTTGCAAGTGCTGGACCACTGAGCTGCACCCCCAGCCCTTTTATTTTTTTTTCCTTACTTCCTGAGACAGGGTCTCACTAAGTTACATAGACTTCCTCTGGTCTCAAACTCGCAATCCTCCTGGCTCCGCCTCTCAAACCGCTGGATTACAGACGTGCACCACCACGCCCAGCTATGGCTGGTATTTTCTATTTGAGGGGTGATTAAATTCTTAGAATATTCTTAGAATATGATTTTGTTGATTTCTCAGAGGAATATCTAAATGGCTCTGTTTTGGGCGTATTTAAGGTGTGGGTTTAGAAGATAAGAGGGTGGCATTTTGGAGACTGGGCCTCTGTAACAGTTTTTGCCTGGTTTCTGGGGGTCTCCCTATTCTGTCTGGGGTTCTCCCTGGTCTGTCTTAGTCTGGAAGCTCAGCTGAACCCTGTCCACCTTGGGTGGCCCTACTGGTATCTAAGCTACCGGTGGCATAGCTTTCAGCATCAAGGCAACACACAAGTCCCCACAGCACAACAAGCTGACAGATACGGGAAAGTAAAGTTGCTACTACCCATTAATTCATTGTTGTTGTTGTTGTTGTTAGGTACTGAAAAGTCGAGCACAACTCATAGCAACCCTACGTACAAGAGAACAAAACAATACCCAACACTGTGCCATGCCTGGCACTATGTCAGTGCTTCTCTGCTATTCATAGAGTTTTTGACAGCTGATGTTTTTGATAGTGGGCACCTCGGTCCTTCTCCCAAGCGTACAGCAGCAAATATTCCCAGGCAGACTCCCATCCAAGGAGTAATCAGGCCTGACATTGCTTAGCTTCTGAAATCAGACAGGATTGGAGGGTGGTAATATTAAATTGCCTCATTAATTCACTGCTGATGGATATTGTTATACATTTTGTTATAAATAATGTTATGAAGTTAAATGTTTTAGCACCAATCTGTGATATATACAGACATAATTTTTCTGTTGTTGTTGTTGTTGTTAAGTGCCATCAGGTTGGGTCCCACTCATAGTGACATGTACAACAGACAAAACACCATCCGACTCTGCGCCATGCTTGTCACTACTGTCAGTGCTTCTCTGCTATTCATAGAGTTTTCAATGGCTGCTTGTCTTTTGGGAATGGGCTGCCAGGTCCTTCTCCCAAGGCTACAGTACCTGGTGTTCCAAGGCAGTCTCCCACCCAAGGATTAACCAGGCCCAACCCTGCTTAACTTCTGATATCTGACAGGATCGCATGCCAGGGTGATAGAGCTGCAGTCGACTTAATTATAAATAGCTGTAAAATTATTAAGATAAACCAGTATTTTATTTGCAAAACGCAATATTAGATTTAGATTCTCTGTGTTCCTTGAAACATTGGGCTCAGTTTTTATGTTGTAGTACAACATATATAACAGGAAATGTTCTTATGATATATGTAACATAATACTACAGATCCATCTTTATATAGATATTATATATGCATTATAAATGAGAGGAAACACAGTGGCCACAACAATGGGCTCAAACATGAAAAGATTGTGTGCTTGGCACAGTGTTGGGTAGTGTTTCGTCCTGTTGTACACAGGTTGCTATAAATCAGACCTGACTACAGTACTTAACAACAACAGGCTTTCTTAAAATGTTGATCTACTCTTAATAAAATTTACAAAAGAACCAATTTTAAGGAACAAAATTTTTGTAATTTCAAGATAAATTTCTTGTGCTTTCCGCTGTTAGGATATTATTTCCTTAGGGAAATTGAATCTTAAGAAAATTTAAATTTATCTAGGCATCTACCTATTTTAAAGTCTTTTGCATGAAGTTTAATTTATAATTCTGGTTAATGGGCTACTCTTGATTTTTAATATATGATATGTTCTACTGATTCAAGTTGTATAAAATTCTAAAAGCCTAGTCATCCTAATACAATGCTGTCTATTGTGGTTGTTGACTTAACATGAATGCAAATGGCTAAAACTGGGTTTCTGAGTTACTGAACATTCTCTGTGTATCATTATAGTCCTTTTAGGTAATAAGAACCCTGTCTAAGTCAGTAAGGGACAATCTTGCTTTGTTTATCCTTATTTCAAAACAAATTTAAAATTAAGGCTTTAATATAAGACAAGTATAAGAGTAGCTATAGTGAAGAGGCCTTCTGAATTGCACTATTTGTAGATATCTGAAAACTAAGTCACATTTGAAAAATACATTTAAGGTATTATAATTCAGCTGGGCACTGTGGCTCATGCTACAATCCCAACAACTCATAAGACTGAAGCAGAAGAATCACGAGTTGGAGGCCACAGGCAGCAAGACCCTGTCTCCAAACAAAAATTGTAAAAAGGAGTTGGGCTGTGGCTCACTGGTGGAACACTTGCCTAGCATGTTCAAGGCCCAGGGTTCATCCTCTGAATACTGAAAAACATATAATAATTTACATATGTGCATATTAACTGGTAAATAAGTAGAAAATCCTCCAGCCTGTGTTTGACGTCTGCAGTTCTGCAGTTTGTGCCTAAAAGGCCACTCTTACTTAACCTTTTTGTTGCTCAAATTTGCCCAAAAGGGACCTCCTTTTTTGTCACACTAACCCCAGTCATCTGTTGCCTCCCCTCCAATGTGGGCCAGACTGGACACAGAGACCCTGATCTGAGGGAGCAGGCACAGTAATTAATCAGCCTTCAGAGGAGAAGTCTGATACCAGTTCCATTAATCCAGACAAGCTTGAGTAAGTGAGTAAGATAATAGAAAGACAAAAATATCTGGTGAATGGTAAACACTATGTATGTATGTATGCTGGTATCAGATGCTGGAATTTATTCTCACCAACGAACACAGCTGACTCGAGGGAGTACAGTTTTCTGCCAAGTGATAGAACAAAATCCAATATGCATAAAACAAATATCAGACTCTAGGCTTTAGCTGAAGGAAGCGACTACCTGTGTAATAACAAAGCAGCAGACACTATTTCTCATGTGGCTGCATAGACTGTATATTATCTCTATTCTCTAATGTAGCTTACTGGTTAGCCTTTTTAAAGCCAAGATTGGAAATTTTCCTTTGTAAAGAAAATAAGTATTATGAGATAATGGCTTGATTAATGTTTTGAACAATGCCATGAATTGGTTTAATTAAAATTATTTTTGTTTGAAATGGGAAAAAAAAAAAAAAGAGGAGAAGTCTGTTCAGAAACAAGAGGGGAAAATGTCAAGATCAAAATGGAGTCATTTGTATTAGCCCTTCCAGAAGAAGCGAAGCAGAGCCCATAGGGCACCTTGGAAGAAGTTCCATCTTCCCACCTAGGCACCTGCTGGATTCTGCGAGCAGCATTTCTTCTGGCACGGCATGGGGCGCCTTTCTCCCCTGTGCTTCAGGTTCCCTTTATGAAATCTACATAGCAGTCCAGCAATAGGTAGCACAGCCCCCAAACTCCTCAAGACTGAGGAATGGACAAGAAAAAGGGGGATCATAATAGGGCCTAAGAATTAGGATTTCTCTAGGAAAATTCCATGCTGGTGTGCAGACAGGCCATCCACAGGAGCCCTGCTCCCGAAGAAAGCCTCCTTCCCCGGCAGGAAGACTCTCCGTAGCACTTCTCCTGGCTCTGCCCCAGCTCCTCTGCGACTTGGGACACTGCTGTGAGCCATGCAGAGAGAGGGAGAGTTTCTCTCTTCCCAGTTTTGGCCAACCTGTCAATAAATTCTTTTTTCCATTTCTCTATACATCAAGAGCCTCCGCTCTTCCAAATATTTAAGGAAATTATATGAATTCTTTATCATTCCATCCAGAAAACAGCAGGGGAAACACTTCATAACTCAGTGAAACCAGTAATATCTTTTTTATTTTTATTTATTTATTTTTTTTGCAGTACTGGGGGTTGAACCCAGGGCCTCGTACCTGCATGCTCTGCAAGTGCTGGACTACTGAGCTGCACCCCCAGCCCTTTTTTTTTTTTTTTTTTTTTGTAGTTTTTGAGACAGGGTCTCGCTAAGTTATGCAGACTGCCTCTGGTTTTGAACTTGCAATCCTTCCACCTCCACCTCCCAAGCCACTGGGATTACAGGCGTGAGCCACCGTGCCCAGTTTATGTCATTTTCTCTTAATGCAGGAGAGTGTTTGGACCCAGAGCCAGGCCTTTGGCCAGGGGCTGCGGTAACAAGGTCATCCCTGCATCCGAGTCTAGTCCAGGACATGCCACCCCGGGGTCAGGAAGCCTCACCCCACCACTCCTACCTCTGAGCTGCCTCAGAGTCTGCCCTCACCCTAGCATGGCAGCCACTGTGGCGGGCCTCACAGCTCCCTGGCTGCACGTGGGGTCTGTCCTCTCAGTCCTCCTGCTAGAGAATAGACGGCCATGCTGAGGCAGAAACATTCACACCCTGGCCCCTGGTGTAGCTGGAAGGCGTCTGGGGTCCCCTTTAGAGAGGACAGAGGCCCACGCAGCCCGCTGTCCAGGCTGGCTGGCTGATGTGATTCTGTCATTGCTGCTCACCACAGACCGCGGCTCCCCTCCAGCCAGTACCCCTCCAGTCACTGAACCCAGGGTGGGTTTAGTCTTCCCACCCCCAGTCAAGGTCGCAGGCCAGGTAGTAACCAGGGGAATTATATGCAGCGCATACTGCTGTCCTGTCCCCCAGAGGAGAGTCAGAGCAATCCAAGGAGCAATGGTTTCTTCTATGACCCAAAGCCAAGACCACGTAGCAGAGGGGGTTGGAAGAAGGATGTACCCCAGGTCCCCCTTGGGGATGCAGTCGGGAGTGCTTGGCTGTACTCTTAAGGGGAGGCTTTGCAGGCTCCCGTGGATTACCTCATCCAAAGGAGTCAAGCCAGTCCTTCAGGGCTGCTAATTGAGCAATCGTACAGCAACATCTGACCGCGGAGCCCAGCCTCATACCAGGAGATGTTCACGTCAAGTGAAGCTTATCTCTCAAAAGACCATCATACCTCGCAAATATTCCAGCAGCCTGGGGCCCGGATGGTACATTAACGCTCAGTTTATGCCTAGGTTTTTTGCTCCTGTTTGTACCTTCTCCCTACTGAAATGGGTCCCCCTGTCGCTTGTTGTACTGATTGGGCAACTGAACACTGCACTCAAGTATTCTAAACCACATACAGTCTCACCCTGCGTTGATTTTTCTACAGATCGGCGCACAGCAACCCTGCAGTTAGGTCAACAGCTGCTAAGGCACAAGCCTTGCCTTGATCCAGTGGCCGTGGGCCTATGAGTTATGTCAACAGCTGCTAAGGCACAAGCCTTGCCTTGATCCAGTGGCCGTGGGCCTATGAAGTCAGTTTGCCAATGCGGCGAGGGCATGCAGCGCTGTAAAATAGAACTCTGCTCCCGCCACAGACCACTGCATTTTGAATGGGCTACCACACAGGCAGGACATCGTCAACCTGCCTGGGTTGCCTCCCCTGGTGTTGTTGTTGTTAAGTGCTGCTGAGTGGAGTCCAACTCATAGCGACCCTCATAGGGTTTTCAATGGCTGACTGTTTTGGGATTGAATTGGGAGTGGGTTGCCACGTCCTTGTCCCATTTTGCAGTGCTGGGAATCAAACTCAGGACCTCAGAGACTACAGAGCAGCACTCTACCAACTGAGCTAAATCCCAGCCCGCCTCCCCTGGAGGGACATTTAAATTCCAATATCGGGCAACATGCAGCATGGTCCGATACGTCCCAACTGGTGAAGTAGCCACGTAGCTACATCTGTGGCATCCATATACCATGGGCCAAGCGAGAGCATTGACCTCGTCATTGTCCCAGCTCACCAGGGTAGCTGTCCTCTGAGGGGTAAGCACACACTTCCTTTGTTGTCCCTATGTGGCACAAGTCTTGCCACATAGGCTGGCCCCATACAGGCCAATGGCCTACTAGTCAATCTTGTTGCACCCATTGAGGTAACCCTAGGGTTAGGCCCAGCATACTGCCCAACTATCTGTCCCTTCATGCGAGGGCCTGAGCTCATTCATGATCACCATCCATACAGCACATAGCTCTGCCAGCTGGCCACTTTGACCCGAGCCAGAATCTTACTAGATCCTTATCTGGTCAGACAGCTACAGCTGTCCACTGGCTAGGGTTGCCTCACCTGGATCCCTCCGTGTACCAAGCCTAAGGGGGAAGTGGCGGCTTCCCTCTCTGTATGGGCGAGGACTGTCCAGTATGGCAGGCGGCAGGGGGAAGGGGGCCAACACCATAGAGTCAATTCAGCAAATGTGACAGGGTGCAACACTTGCTGTGATTCCTGGGACCGTGGGCTAGTGCTCACTCCCACGCACTGTTCCACGTAGGTTCCCCATTTCACCAAAGTGAGCGTTTGGGTCACTCCTGTCTTAGAGATAGACACCCATGAGCATATCCATCCCACTGAGGGATACGTTGTCTTAACCTGTCCTTTGCTCTGCAGAGTAATGGTTTCCCTGGCCTGCAGAGCTGCATACACAGCAGCAAGTTGCTTCTCCACTAAGGAGTGTCAACTCTCTGCCCCCTTCCACAGTTGGGACCACAACCCAATAGGCACCCGCCATTTTCCCATGGATTGCCACAAGCCCAAGCCAAATCCTTCCGCAGTTATGTTGTTGTTGTTAGGTGCCGTCGAGTCGATATCCAAATCATAGCGACCCTCATAGGGTTTTCAATGGCTGACTGTTTTGGGATTGCCTTGGGAGTGCATTGCCAGGCCCTTCTCCCATTTTTGCGGTGCTGGGAATTGAATTCGGGGCCTCAGAGACTGCAGTGCAGCGCTCTACCCACTGAGCTAAATCCGAAGTTATAGTCACATCAAATTGAAATGGCTTCTCAAGGTCCATGACCTGCAAGGATTGAGCCTCTCCACAGCTAAATAGCTTCTTGGAATGCCTATTTCACTTGGGGGTCCAATCCCATGGCACCTCTTTTTACACAACTGATGTAGGGGTCATAGGAGTTGAGCCAAGTGAGGAATAAATGCCCTCCAATCCCCCAATAGACCCAAGAAAGTTTGCAATTGCTTCATGGTTGTGGGCTGGGGATATTCTAAACTTTGTCAGCTACAGGCCCAGGAATAACTTTGGTCTCACCCGACAGGACAACTCCCAAGAACTTGACAGAAAACCCAGGTCCTTGCACCTTGTTGGCATTGATGGCCCAGACCCATGTTTCCAATGCCACTCTCAAGCTTTCTGCGGCTTTCTCTAAGTCTGAAAGAGAATCAGAACTTAGCATAATGTCATCAGTATAATGAAACAGGGAGACAGTGGCTGGCCTTGCCCAGGTAGCCAAGTCCTTGGCCACCAGCCCATGGCAAATAGTGGGACCGTACAGGTCCCCCTGCAGCAAAACTCTAAATGTCCACTGTTGGTGTTCCCAAGTGAAGGCAAACTGATCCTGGCTCTCAAGATTGAGGCCAATGGAAAAGAAGGCATGGGCCAAGTCTATCACATAGTGATATTGTCCCAAGGACAAAATCAGTCCATCCATCCGGTCCCAGGTGGATGGATCAGCTGCATGCAAAGGAGGAGTCACTGTTCAGTTCTCAGCTGCTACAGACCAGCTGCAGCCTAAGATCCAGGGGTTCCCGAAGGCAGATGAGGAGTTGGCGATGGGTAACAGACACAGCAGCTCAGAGGCCGTGTGACCTTGTTCCAATTTATTTTTCAGATAGCCCAGCCTTATATACTAAATTGCAATTTACTAAATCTTATGAAAGTTCAGAAAAAAGGAAGTTGGTAGCATTGATGGATTACATCAAGGTTTTGTCAACAATCATTTGATTAAATTATCACATGGGTGTTAGGTGGTGATTAAGGTAAGAGACAAATTGTGTTTTACTTCAAAGAGATAAACCAAGACGACCTGAGCACCTACACCTCCTGTGTCTAATTCAATTAACTATTCTTAACTTTATACAGGAATTAGAGGCGGTTTAACTGTTACCTGGGTGTCAGTCCACTGAGTCCATTTGTTATGACAAATGGGTGATTTATCTTATCAGAATGATATAGAGTTGTTGGTACAAAGGCTTTTGTTTGTGTTGACTTAAGGAGTTTGTGCTGTTGGAAGTCATTCAGGAATTTCCCTAAGAAAGCCTGATAGGGGAGGCTTGTCAACTCCCAATCTGAATCAGCACTGCCCACAGAGCCAGAAGATTATATATGACCAATTAAAATTTAAGAAAAAGATGAGGCTCCAAGTCCCTTTCCATGAAGAGACCTTCTTTTTGGAGGTACTATTCCCTTTTCAGAAGACTTTCCCTCCGAGGCTAGGAGGTGCTCTTCCCCTGTCGGTGGACTTTCCCTCCAATGCCTTTTTAAAGGTATTCTTCCTCATGTGGGGACTCTGTCTACCCATCATGAGTGGATCTGGACCTGGCACTCGGTAATCGACTATCATCTTTCAAGTTCCATCAGGCTTCTTCATGGGCCACGCTGGTGGATTAAATGGGCTATGTGTAGGGCATGCAATACCGGCTTTTTCCAGTTGAAGGATGGTTGGTTCTGTCTCCTCATGTCTACCTGGGAGACGGTATTGTCTCACTTGGACTTCTTATTGGGGGACCAGAAGCACCACAGTGGTGTGGATGACCCTGCACCACCAGCTTAACAGCCCACACTCGCAGGTGAAACTCCCCCTGTGTGGTATTTAGGGTAAGACCCTGGAAAATGTCTGCCCAGTACACACTCCAGAGGTGGAGATATATACACTGGCCATCAGTGCCAACAAGGTGCAAGGACCTGGGTTTTCTGTTAAGTTCTTGGGAGTTGTCTGGTTGGGTGTTTAGGCCCTTGGTGGAGTCGCCCTATGCCCAGGGTAAGGGTGTCCTGTTGTATTTTATGTTGTGTTCCCCATACCCATCTATGGTCAGTCACTCCATCAAACCACTCTGGGTTTTAAGAAATCAAAGTACAGTCTTCCCTGGTATCCACCAGCACCAATACCTGCTGTATGTTGCGGGGAGGACCAACATATGGCAACTTCAACATGCAATCTTTGGTCCTTCAGCTCCTCGACTAACCAGGCCCCTTGGCCACCCCATCAGTCCAACAGGTCATTAGAGTCCAGTTCCTCCAGAAAGAGTGCACAGGCACTGCCGTGCTTTACCAGCTTCTTCTGGAACCGTTGTTCCTCCAGAAACTGCCTCAACAGGCTCATCAGAACATCATCAAACTACTGATCTATGGTGTCTCTACCCACCCTGTGGCTGTAACGTCTAACCACATTTGTAAATGGGTCACCTTCCTGGGCTCTTTGGTCTCTGCCTTTTGGGGTCCCTTTCCTTTCTTAGTGCTCTTACCAGGGCGAGTGGTTTGGACGGCTCCTTTCTCCCATTTCTTCACCTCCATGTCCCCCAGGGATTGTCCTCAGTCAGGAGGGTGCTGTGCTTTACTAAGTGAGCCAGCATCTGATCCCGTCAAATCTCGGAAGCTAAGCCATCATCATGTCCGCTGACTCACCCCAGTGTGATCCTTGAGAGCCTTCCCTGGAGCCATCAGCTGCTCATGCTCTATTTGTTGTTTAACCATGGGATGGGCCCTGCATGGGTGGCGCTGGGGCAAGGGAAGATGGGCCTGGCACAGCACCCTCATCCTCCTGGTTACCTACAGGCAATTTTCCCTCCTCCAGGGCTTGAATCCAGGTGTCTGAGTCTTCCTGCATCTGTTGCAAGTGCTGACCCTTCCTCCAGGGCTTGAATCCAGAGTCTGAGTCTTCCTATGTCTGTCACAAGTGCTGCGCCTGCGTCTGCTCTGCCAACACTTCTTTGTATTGTTCCAGCAGCACGGTTAGGTATTCCATAGACACTCGTCGTACTATGTTGTTGGGGGCGAGCCCTGGGAACCTTGCGTACTTCCTCCTCTTGGCGCCCCACTGCGCTTACTCAACCCACATCCTGCCTGGCAACAACCAAGCCACAATCTGCATCGTGACTAGCACCTGATGTTCCAAGCACCTTGCAAAACAAGATTTTGTAACTTTTTGTAACTGTCTACTCCCCACCCCCCAGCTGGTATTTTTCCACCCTTGTTCCCCTCTGCTCCGCCCCTACCCAAGACCAGCCTTTAAAAAACCCGCCCTGACTCAATACAGTGACTCTTGACAAGTGAACATTTGATTGAGTCCGTTCTTCTCTCTCGCCCGTCTTATTTCAGGTTTTGGTCCCCCTCACCCCCACGAATAACTAGGTCCCGCGGGTCGGGACACTATGTCCCACTGGGCAGTTGGGACACTGGCCTTATACCTTCCAGCGCCTCATGCAAGGACTCAGGCATGGGGTCTACATGCTCCCAAACCACAGGAATGGACTAGCAGAGCAGAACAGCTGCCATCGGGTACTATAAGCTGGTGGGGGCCACATCCCTTAACCGGGATCTTCCAGGATGGAGGGGGCACTCACAGGATCCTGTCAACTATGCCAAGTATTAGAGTTGATGTGAATTTTGAAACCAAGCTCCTCAGCAAGAGACAGACACTTGGGGCTAACCGAGAAACCAAAGAACACTGGAGCAGCCGCAGGCAGGTCTGACATGCTTTATTCCAGGGTGCACCTCTTCGAACCACCAGTGCTAATGGAGGGGCTTTTAAGCATTGTACATAATAGTGGCCGATGGCCAGCTCGTGGTCCAGTCATGCCACAGTCATATGGGATGTACTTCAGGAAGGTTGCAAAAGATAAGTGCACATGCGCATGCGGGCAGTTACACAACCATGACTCAGCATGAGGAACAAGGCACATGGTTAGTTGTGCGTGTGCATGCCATCAGTGTCCCATTATCTCTGCCTGTTTCTATTTACATTATCATGTGGGTCAGCACGACCTGGCTCAACAGTTTGAAATTCTAGACTTGGGCTAGGCTGCTGCTCAGCGGCGGAGCTCTTGTCTAGCATGCTTAAGGCCCTGGATTCCATCCGAAGCACTAGATTCTTCTTTCTTTCAAGTCTTTAAAATACCATCATATAGTCTTATCATATGTGTGAAAAGGTTAACACCAAATTTTTAAAGAGTTTGACAGAAAGCAGGTTACGATTGGGCAGCACCAGACTGAAAGCGTTTCATGGTTATACCAAGGGGACAGAAAGGGACTTTAGGGAACAAGCAGGGAAAGCAAAACAAACTCTTGACTGGTAGAATTGAAGCAGTAGCCACAGAGTTCCTGGCTAGAGGTTAGTTGACAGCTTTTTGTTGGTAAAGCTTAAACTTTATTTGTCTAGGACATGATCATCCATGCACAGTTGGGCTTTGGTTTATTTGTGGAAGAACTCAGGATGCCAGAGCTGCTTCCAGCTAATGACCTCACAATGAAATATATCAACAATTCCCACTTGATCATTCCCTTATGAGAGACTGACCAAATATGGGCATGAGCACCACCCTCCGTCCATGACGGCTGGCCTTTCATTATCTCTATGTGGAGGAAACACTAGGATGCTGGGCATAAAGGTGTCCCCTTCCCCTGTCTCCACCACACTGTCTGTGACCTGGGCCACTAAGGACTGTAACCATCACCTAAGACTCTGAGAGGAAGCAGCATGCCAGGGTAGCTGCACTGGAGTCCAGGAGGTGACCTGCTCCTTGCCAAGGGACTACAAGCCAGACCTGGCAAAGCAAAAGGAAGACAGTGGTTATGGTCAGAATAAGCTACAAGTTATGTCTCTGTGCTCAGAGAGAAATCAGTTGAGATGATCTCTAAATGTGAGCTCAAAACACGTTCTTCCTGATTTGGTGCTGATCATCTGCTGAGCTTGGCATGGTCCACACAGCAAGTATGGAGGTTGTCCTCTGAGGTTTTTGTCAGCTGGCCAGATCCAAATGTAGGGTTTTAGTAACAGGATGTTTACAGGTAAACAACAAAACCTCAAATACTGTAAGACTTGAACCCAATAGTATCTGCACTAAAGATGTCTACTAAAGCATACTTCTGCCTATGGTAACCCCTATTTCTACCAAAGATAATCACAGCAGGATTGATTTATTTGCCGAAAAGTCTACCTCATAAAACTTTAACCAATTATTTTAAAAGTACAGTGAGAATAGCAACTGTATGTGGAAGGCTCTCAAAGTCTGGGGCTGGGAGTGTGGCCCAGTGGTGGAGTGCTTGCCTAACACATACAAGACCCTGAGTTTCATCGCCAGTATTGAAAAAAAGGTGCTTTGCTGTAATTTTTAATAAAGAAGCTCAGCGTAGACTTAAAGCCTCTCAAAACTGGAGAATCAACCCAAAAACTTTCCACCAGTCCCCAGCCACAATGCTGTGATGGTTCATCCCAATTGCCAACTGGACTGAATTAAGAGATACCTAGGAGATTCCTACTGGGATGTTGTTTAGTTCAGTTGGTAGAGTGCTGCTCTGTACTCTCAGAGGCCCTAGGTTCCATCCCCAATGTTATAGGGAATAAAAGAGAGACCTGTGGCTTTAAGACAACTTTTTTACCATATTGGTATGTGGCTTGATGGAGTCACTTCCAAAGACTGAGCCCCAAACCAAAAGAAGATTGGGTTTTTATGGGGTCTCTGAGGGCTCACAGGAGTCAGAAATAGCACGAAAAACAGACAAGGGAAAGGAATGGTGCAGAAAGATGTGTGGTTACAGAGAGGAGGAGATAATTAGGTGCCCTTGAGTCGGTGTCTGACTCAGCAACCCTACATACAACAGAGGAAACACTATTGTCAGTGCTTCTCTACTATTCATAGGGTTTTCAATGGTGGATTCATCTTGGGGAGCGGGTTGCTGAGTCCTTCTCCCAAGCCTGCAGTATCTGGTGTTCCTCGCGGTCTCCCATCCAAGTACTAACCAGGCCTGATCCTGCTTAGCTTCCAAGATCTGACAGGATCAGATGCTACAGGGATACACTGCAGGCTTCAGGTTGGTTAGGCCTATTGTAAAGGTAAGGGAACTATCAATGTTCCCTCTTGTAGGGTGGGGAAAGGAAGGTCTGAAGACCCTTATGAGACCTCCACAAGACCCCCCTCTGAGGTGTCAATTTAAGGGACAAAATGCCCCTCCCCTGACAGAGCTCCCAGGTCCTAAGATAACCAGTACCCACAGGATAAGCATTCCTGAGGTTCTTAACTTCTGACCTCACTCCTTTCTCCCTCCCTCCCTTTCCTCCAAGGAAAAAATAATCTTTTTCTGCCTGAGCTTCAGACAAAGAACTTGCCTGCAATATAAAAGGGGCACACCATACCTAACCCGCGTGGCTATAGCTACAACCCTCTCTATCCTGCTTTTCTACCTCTTTTCTGACACCTCTCTCTCTCTCTTTCTCTCTCTCTCTCTCTTTCTCTCCTCTCACATTCCTTAAATAAACCCGATCTTTAACTACTCAGAATGCCTTCTCTCCTGTCTGTGGACCCTCACCCTTCAAGATTTCCCTACCACCCATCACTGGTTGCATAAGAGACAAAGGACTGGCTGAGGGTGGGATTTGACCCTGGTGGAGCAGCTTCCAGTGGATATCTTGGGGACGTGTGGAGGAACTCTCCCCCTGGGGGGAGCCATGTGTGAGTCACCCATACCCCTGTAAGAAACCCCAATAAATGCATGGTTCACGAAGTTTAACATAACCCATCCTTTAGCCTGTCTGCATTCTCTTTGGCTTTCATGCAACACATGGTGCCCAATATAGGGCAGATAGAACCAAAGTGAGTTTGGAGGGGGTGTCCAGTGGAGGTGGGGAGAACCACAGGCTCTTGTAAAGAAGCCCAGTTGGAGTCGGTAGGGGACAACAGCAGTACCTCTCCGGTCCATGGGCAAACCCAAATCAAAATGTGCAGCCTTGATTCATGCTGGGCGTACAGTGAAGAGATTTGCACTCCGTGGTCATTACCCAAGGCCCAGCTGGGGAGTGGGCCATGGCAGTAGCTCCGATGTCCACGGGCAAACCCAAGTTAAGGTGAGAAAACTTGAGCTGTGTTGGAGGTGGACACCTGGTATAACCCCAGTCCCCATGGGGGATTTTCTATATGTTGTATTGCAGATGAATAGCCCACACCCCAGATGTTCAGATGTGCAACGGTGTCTATGGCATGGGGGATGCCCTTCCACGCAAGTTCTGATTTAACATGTCTTGTGGTGAGGGCAATGGTGTGGCTTCTGCTGTGGGTTATAAGATGTACTGGGTCTATGTAAAGTCCAGCCACAAGGGAGTCAACACAGGCTGGAAAAATTGGTCTTGATTTTCTGTATGTTATCCAAACATGCAAGGTTCTTCTCAATTACAGTCTCAGCCAATGGACACTGTGATAGGGCAAATGCGTACATCGAATGGTCCTGTCTGCGTCTGGCCAGTGGACCACATAGGGCCTGTGCCTGTCAGAGAAGGAGGCAAACACACCTGTATGAAAATTGCCACGGGCCTCAGCAGGCAGCTCCACGAGGGCTAGGAATAGATGAGGCCACCACCGAAGGACTCACTCAACTCAGTCGTGTATGGGGTCACCAGAGAACCAGCAGTGACAAGGACCCTCGCATCACAAACACGATGCGCAGAACCAGGCTGAGGCAGAGAGGTCCAGCGGTGCTTCACCTGCCTTACAGGCCAGCAGGGCCTGGATTAACTGAAAGAAAGAAGGAGCTGCTACAGCAGCAGTCAAGCGTGTAATAAAGGCATGGTACGTGGGAGAGAAGGGCCTCCCAGAAACCATACGGTTGTTAAGTGAAAATCCCAGTGCCAGGGGTGGTTGGTCAGGGATCCTCCGAGGCCCCCACACCTACAGGCTATCGCCACTGTTGAAGGTTGCAGGCCAGAGCTGGATGGTAAGTTTCTGTAGGGAATAAACCTGTGTGTGTAAGGAATAACCAGGTGTGTATAAGGGATAGGAATTAATGGTGTGTAATAGGAATAAGGATAGAAATGATTATAATAGGAATATAGGTAAATAATGAGAGAAACTGTGTGTAAGACATGAAGTGTGAAATGCTGGTGTAACCTAAGCCCCCCTGGGACTGCCCCAGGGGAGAGTGACATGTGTGCATGAGAGTGATAAAGTTAGACCCCTGGCACCCGATAACCACACGGCACAGTGAGGTTGATGTAAGGTAACCACACAGAGCACAGACCACTCACTGAGCTGTGTAAGAAGAGAGGAGCCCTGACAGCAGGCGGCTTCTCCAATCTGAGCGATGACAGACTCCATGTCACGCTGAACCCCCCACGAACAGAGGAACCGTCGCCACGTCGCCACCATCTCAGCGCCGTGAGAGAAAGGACATCGGGACAGAAGGCTGAGGACACCACTACACCGGACAGATCGCAAGGCTTACCTGCATCATCAGGAGCGACTACAGAGGTGCCAGGTATCGGTGTGCCAGGGTGAATGTGTGTGTGAACTAACCCTGTGTGTAGCAATAAAGGTTTCCTGCCAGTGACAATATCTGGTCCTCTTATTGCTGACCTCACCTTAAGTGAGGGAGAGATTCGATCTCCGCATCTCTCGCTCAGCTCCGTCCCCATTTCTCACTCGTGACAGCTCCTGTTGCTGAAGACACTGCGCACAGGACATGGGGAAACCAAACTGGGACTGAGCTGGAGGCTCCGTCCCTACCAGCTGGCGATCACAGGGCTGGAGGGGCTAATCAAGCTGCTGGGCAGAACTGTCACCCACGGTCCTGCGTGGCTGGGGACCTGCGTGTGGCACTATCAACACACCAGGCAAGACGGGCCTGCTAGTGCAATAGAGCCACAAGTGTCATGGGTGCCACCAACTGTCTGACTGGAGTTATGGCCTGCTCCACAGGAGGAAGCCCTCTTTGGTGCTGCAGGCCAATATAAACACCTTGGCTGGGGAGATCACAGGGCCAGCAGGGAAGGTACTGCTGTGTTTCACTAAAAGGGGATGATACGCCTGTCAAATTGCCTTCTAGATCTAACTCCATATGTTATGGGGAGATACCGGGAGGGTAGGCGGGTCCAGAGCAGGGTCCAGAAAACTGACAGCAAACCCTCGGTTCTTATATTCAGTATATAAAAGAATTTATACCTGACACAGAAATCATTGTTGTTGTTGTTGTTAGGTGCTGTCAAGTTGGTATCCGACTCATAGAGACCCTCTGTACAACAGGGGAAACACTATTGTCAGTGTTTCTCTGCTGTTCATAGGGTTTTCAGTGGCTGATTGATTTTTGGGAGTGGGTTGCCAGGTCCTTCTCCCAAGCTGACAGCACCTGGTGTTCCCAGGTGGTCTCCCATCCAGGTACTAACCAGGCCTGACCCTGCTTAGCTTCCGAGATCTGACGGGATTTTACGCCACAGGGCTATGGCTCATAGCATAGGTTTATTAAAGATAATATACCTTTAAGGAATAATTACAGGGAAACTGAGGGACCTGAAGATGCTTAGGTAGAGCTGCAAAGAATTGGAAAAATCTTTTCCCTGGGTGAATCAGCATAAAGAGGTTTCTATTCCCCAGGGGGGGCTGGGATTTGGCTCAGTTGGTAGAGCGCTGCGCTGCAGTCTCTGAGGCCCCGAGTTCAATTCCCAGCACCGCAAAAATGGGAGAAGGGCCTGGCAATCCACTCCCAAGGCAATCCCGAAATAGTCAGCCATTGAAAACCCTGTGAGGGTCGCTAATGAGTCGGATACCGACTCGACGGCACCTAACAACAACAACAACATTCCCCAGGGGGAGATAGAAAAGCCAGAGAACAGGAGAGTTAAGCAGGCTTTTAGAAGGAAAGATGCCTCGGATAGACAGAGAAGGTGGTGGGCCAGAGAGAAGGGAGAGATGTCCATATGGTTGCTGAAGAGAGAAGAGAGAGGAGAAGAAGGAACAGGAAACAGAGTGTGCTGTGTTCCCCTTAGTTTTATTCACACTAGGGAACGCCCAGTGTGACGTCAGGCCTGGGTGCCCAGCTCTGGGTGGCTAGTGTGACGTGGTCCTCAGGTCTTTGTTTTGTAAATGGCTTGAGGCCTTGGGTAGGATGTGGAATCCAAATGAAAATGTCCTTCTAGTGTCCTCCTAGACCCATGTGGCTTCATCACGGTGGAACAGCAGAAGCCATTTTCAGTCCCATTTCCTCCATATTGCCTGCTAATGCCAAAGCCAGCTGCTCAACACACAGATTAGTTACCACATGGATTATCTGCACTGACAGTGCTTACAATTGTACTGACAATGGAAGGCTCACAATGGGCCCCTGAAAGGAGAGACTGGGATTGATGCTGTCAGCCATTGAAAACTCTTTGGCTCTCATGCAACAGCAGAGAGAGGGGCCCCAACCCCCGTGGGCTGAGCTTTCCCACTGGCTTCCTGGTGGCCAGAAGGCCAGAAGCTCTGCCCCACCTCACCCCCATCAGGATGCTCTGCTTCACCATGAGCCAGAAACAACGGAGCCCAGTGACTACGGACTGTGACCTCTGAAACTATGGACCAAGATGAATCTGCTAGGTATCAGCTTAGGCACTAGCAGCAATGTGGAGGGAGAGAGGACTGAAACTGACTCCTGCCATTCAGCCGGGATGGGTGAATCCACATAGGTCTCCATGCACTTTGGGAGGATATTTTCTAATGGGTCCCAGCCCTATCCAAGCCATTGAGCCAATTACACAACAAAGACCCCAGGTTCACATCACACTGGGTGCCCCAGCTGGAGCCCCAGGGCTCATGTCCCACTGGGCCTACCCTTGTTTGAATAAAACCAGAGAGAATGTGCACCCAGGGTCTCTTTTTCACTCCTCCATCTTCCTCTCTCTTCCTTCCTCTCCCTCACCTCTTCTCTCTCCAACAATCACGCGCCTGCCTCTCCCTCTCTGCACCTGCCCTCTTCTCTGTCTACCCCAGACACTTTCCTTCTAAAATCCTGCTTAACCCTCTGTTCTCTCTGGCTTTACCTTCCCCTGGGGAATAGAAACATCCTTGTGCCAAGTCACCCCAGGAACCTAGATTTTTCCAATTTCCTTTCCAGATCTACCTACGCTTCTCCAGGTGCCTCAATTTTTCCTGTAATTATTCCTTAAAGGTGTACTATCTTAATAAACCTTATCTATACTCTATACTGGGCTGGGATTTAGCTCAATTGGTAGAGTGCTGCGCTGCAGTCTCTGAGGTCCCAAGTTCAATTCCCGGCATCCCCAAAATGGGAGAAGGACCTGGCAACCCACTCCCAGGGCAATCCTGAAACACTCAGCCATTGAAAACCCTATAAGGAAGGTCAGATCACATTAAAAGGGGGGGAGGGAAGATAAGAATGAGGTCAATATAAATGGACTAGAAATCGCATGTAATTGTTCTAACAAGATAGAAACAAAGACCACTACAGGAAAAGTTTCTATCTTAAACAGAAATGGAACCCAAGGACATATAGAAAAATACTATATAGTAAAAGATAGAGAAGACTTGGATGAGA
>VMDO01014302.1:0-55023 GCA_007922755.1 Pedetes capensis | reverse complement strand
GCGGTTGGGGCCCCGCACCCATTCTGCTTTCTTTTGCCCTTGACCCTGAGCCTCTGCTCTCAAGGGGAAGGGGAGGCCCAGGGTGGTCTCGAAGGTGTATTTGGGTCGCGCCGAACGATTCCGCCTGGCCACGGACTCGCCATCTTTCAGCCTCAGCCTCCGGAGTGTTGGGATTAACGCGGCCTTCTTCAGGCACTGGGTGGGGCATGGGGGCCTCCTGATCCAGATCCTGAACTTCCTTTGCCTCTGTCACTGCTGTTACTATTTAGACCCTTCTGAGCCTCACTTTCCTCCCTTGAAATGAAGAGAACTTGCTCGTGGGGCTTAAAAGAGAACACACTTGAGCATGCTTTCGGAAGGGTCTTGACTCACAGCAGCAAGTGCTAAAGATGCTGGCACCGCGGTCAGAGGCCGTGTGAACACCTGGCTAAGCAAATCTCGCAGAGGCCCTGTGGCCGGGCGCATGCGTCAGGAGGGCTGCTTTCCACTTAAGCCTTCTTTCCTTGCGCATGCGTGGGAGAGGGCTGTGGAAATGATTTCATTAAAGTCACCTGCAGAGAGTTCCAGAGGGGGATGATGGGTAATTACTCTTGTGGCCAAGAAAACTGTCTTTTGAAGTGTTTTGCTATTTAACTATGGAGGATTTGGAATATTTCTTGAACATTTGAACAAGATTCCACCCCCCCATTAATCTTTAATTAGTAATTTTGAGCAAGCACTTTAATTTAGAGTATCCACTCAGTCCTCTAATTCGTTCTATGCAGACCCCACCCCCTTGTTTATTCCTTTATATTATAGTTTTTTTTTTAATCCTGTAAAGATTTGAATTATGTGTAAATGAATCTGCCAGCTTTCAAACCCGGCTATGTCTTACATTCACCTAGGAGAATTTATTTTAAAAATTCAAACTCTTGAGTTCAGCAGCTGACCTGCCTGGGAATCTGCATTTCAACAAGCTGGTTATGTGTTGTTCTGATGGGAAGACAAATCTGGAAACCATCGGTTCAGTCGCTCCTCTGTAATTTCTTCCTTTGCTTAAAGTGGAGAGTGTGGTTTCTGGAGCAGTGGCTTTGGCGTCACCTGGGAACCTGTGGGAAATGCAGACTCTCAGGTCCCACCATAGACCTCAGAGTCAGAAGCTCCAGGCTGGGCCCTGCCACCTGTATAAATAAGCCCTCTCCAGGATCCTGATGCCCACTGAAGTTTAAGAACCTGTGCAGTAGACTGAATTTCTGGTTCTGTATATTTAGTTCTTCAATTCGAGTTTGAATTGTGGTGGAATTTTTGCCCATTCATGTCCCCCAATTGTTAGGGATCTACGCCAAAATCATTTATTGATTCTTCCATTTGTGAACTTTCAAGAGCATTGATTGGGCGCTCATTGCTTTCCAGGGTGACCTAGGTACAGAGGATGAGATATTTCTTCCCTGATGTATGTAGAGATGACCAAGATCTATAGGCAAATAGGACCCACAAGTGAGTGGTAGTATACACCCGGAGACACCTGCTATGAACACTGGTAACCAAACTCCATGGGTGGAATCCAGATGGGAGTAAGCAGGAGGCTCCCCGGAGGTGCATTTGGGACCGACCACCAGGGAGCAAGTGCGCACACCAGGCCTGCATCCTCTTGTACGTGTTGGTTTATTTATTTTCGTGGTCTGGGGATCAAACCTAGGTGTGTTACATCTGAGCCACCACCCCAGCCCTGCGTCTTCTTAACCAGGTGCATGTTGCCCATGTAGGAAAGAAAATTCCTATCTCCCCTGACCTTCCCATCCAGCCACGTTGAAGCAGCTGGTGTTAATGGTCCGAAGTGTATACTGCAAATACATCACAAACCTAGATGCCCACTTGCGGTGTGTCCTGCTCAGAACTCTACAGCCGTTTTGTTTTTCTCACCCTACAGCACGCGTGACCCTCCCCGCAGGTAGGTGGTCGGTAGCTCACACTCATTCTTCCTAGTAGTCAGTGCTACTCCGTGGTGTGGCTTACCATAACCTGTTGTTTTACTGATGGACTTCAGTCTTGTGCTTAGTTTTAGACCACTAACAACAAATAAGGAGTCATTTTAGTTCAGAGGGATGGTGGGAAGTTGGAAGGAGCTCAGCTGTTGTTCTGAAGTCAAGCTGCGGATTTTTTGACTTAGCAACAGAAAATGTATCAACAAAGAGGTAGGAAGCACCTACAATTAAAAAAAAAGTGGAGGGGAGTGACCTGCATGAGGTCTCCCAGCCAGCTGATTTGGGGCACTGCTGGTCCTTTCTGTCCCCTCGGCGCTCATGATCTGGGGTCAGCCTTTGGGGCTCACGCACACATTCCTTGGTCGCCATCTGTCTTTGGCTCGCCTGCCCCAGCTGTCTGCTCCAAGCCTCTACTTCCCTTCATTCTCTGCCCTGGTGGATTTCTAGGGAAATCACCTCCATGGGTTTTGATGAATTTGTACCAGAGCCATCAAAGGAGGTTGTGTAAGAAATGCTGGCAGACGCAGGAGGCTGTGATCGCTTCAGTTCAGATCCGGTTTTAGTAACAGGGAAACCCTTTCTTGCTCAACCTAAACAAATCGAAACACTCCCCCCCTCACCTCCCCTTCCCCTCAAGGTACAGGTTGGCTTTGAAATCATGGCAAAGAGTTCAAAGTGTACCCTTATTTTGGCCAAAGCCTTAATTTCTGTTATTTTAAGAATTTATACCCACTACACCCCCTGTGGCTGGGATTTAGCTCAATTGGTAGAGAGCCACTCTACAGTCTCTGAGGTCCCGAGTTTGATTCCCAGTACCCCAAAAATGGAAGAAGGATGTGGCAATCTATTCCTGAGGCAATCCCGAAACAGCCAGCCACTGAAAACCCTGTAAGGGTTGCTATGAGTTGGACACGACTCGAAGGCACCTAACAACACCAACAGGCCTTATTCCCACATTTAATTTAATAACAGTCGTGCTTGAGAGGAGAGGAGACTATCCCTTCTGTAGCTGGAGGAAAAAATGATCTGTATGTCCCCAAGGCCAATTCCCATTGTTTAAAGGGAGTTGGCTCAGGGCATGTGGCTCCTGGTGCTGCAGTTCAAGTCATGTCCACCAGAGGGGGCATGATGCTTTGCAAATGACCTGGTTGATTCTCAACCTTCTGAAGGAAGGGAGGTCTGTTTCCTACCAAGCCTGGAATCTTGTAGGAGTTGTTTCCACACGTGGAGCCGCTAATGAGATATGATGAGAGGTTTCTTGCTGAGAATTTGAAAATTCAAGGAGAGACACGTCCAATAATGCAAGCCTTCAGTTGTGTAAATAATTAATACCACCGATCAGCTCATGGGCGTGGAGCTCTCACACACATGCCATGATACAATGCAGTCATTGGCATTTAAAGCTGACAGTGGACAGAGGCCATTTCCTGCCTTAATGAGCAAGTCAGAACCTGTCCTGAAGGCACCGTTAATTGTTAAAAACTGATCTTTGAGCAGGGTTGTAAAGAAGTGATGATTAATAACATTTTGGTCCTAGAACCTGTGTGACAGTTATCTCCGTGGTCTGTAGCAGCTGTAAAGAAAACTGTGCTGGACCCATCTGGGTAGAATTATGGATTTGGAATCCCAGGAAGAGCTGAAGGTTGCTATAGTGGCTGCTGCAGCTGGGGTTCCTATGGAAAGACATCTGTGCCCCGGTTATACTGCATAGAGCATGTGGCTGGCCCTGGACTTCACAGCTGACATTTCACTTAACGTTCATGACAGGCTAGGCAGGTGGGAGCTTTTATCATCCTCATTTTAAAAATAAGGAACTGGCTTAGAACAGGTGACTATTTGCTGAACCCAGGTATGTATGGCTCCATCCTTCATTCATGAGACAAGCTCCTGTGCCCTCTGCCCTACACAGTGTGCTAGGTGGGGGGCCGAGGAGGAATAAGGAAGTTGAGATTCCTGCCCTCAAGGAACTTCCATCCTAGGAAGGGGTGGGGGCTGCCAAACAAGGAAACAAAAGAAATACAAAGCCTTTTTCTTTTTTCTTTCCTTTTTTCTTTCTCCCTCTCTCTTTTCCCTCCTTTTCTTCCTTCCGTCTTTCCTTCCTTCCTTCCTTCCCTTCTTCCTTCCTTCCTTCCTGACAGGTCTCACTATATAGCCCAGGCTGGTCTTGAACTCATGATCATTCTGCCTCTACCTCCCACCTATTTTTTTTTTTTTTTGTATTGCTAAGGATGGAACACAGGGCCTTGTGCATGCTAGGCAAGTGCTGTGGCACTGAGCTGCACTCCTAGCCCTTTTTACATTTTTTATTTTGAGACAGGGTCTTGCTAAATTACACAGGCTACTTTGGCTTTGAATTCACAACCATCCTGCTTCTACCTCCCGAGTGGTAGGGATTACAGTGTGCAATACTGCGCCTGGCATCCAAGCTACTTTTGAGGGATAAAGAAAATAAAGAGAGAGCTCTAATAGGCAGCATAGGGGTACAGAAAGAAGGGCTGCATTAAATAGGGTACCTGGGGTTGTGGTTGTTGCTGTTGTTTTGAGATATTCTCCTGATGTAGCCCAGGCTGGCCTCGAACCTGTGATCCTCCTGCCTCTACCTTCTGAGTGCTGGGATCACAGGCGTGTGCCACCATGCCTGGCTCTAAATAGGACATCCAGTGAAAGCATTGGGGAGAGGAGAGAGTGGAATGAGACCCAAGGAGAAGTCTCCATCTAGGTGGAGGGCCCAGCTGGTCCAAAGGCCCTAAGATGGGGACAGACTGGGCAAGGTGGTGTGAGGGAAAGCAGACTGCTAAGTCTGGGTGCTGTGAGGGAACTGGGCCGGGCCTCAAGGACTGGTGTCCCTCACGCCACCCCACAAGCTTCCTTGAAGCTTGTCGGTGGGAGAGCTCAGCCTTCCTGGGCATATGTGCTGCCGTCAGGCGCAAGACAAGCTCGTGGCTGGATTCCAGTGCATGTCACCTTAAAAAACCCCCAGTCATTCATCCTCGCTGGCCTCTCTGCTTCCCAAAGGAAGACCCTGCTGCCAAATCCCTGCTTATTCTGATCTCTCTCCCGCTTCCTCCATCTGCCTTGGACCCAGGTGGAATCTGCCACTGTCAGCCCTGGCCAATCAAGCCCTACGTCTTGTTTAACCCGACTGGCATTGACACCGATTTTCTGATCAAGGGCAAGCCAGGCCTTGGGGACTGTCACACTGTGCAGGAAAAGGGGTGAGCCCCATGGAGTTTGCAGGAAGATTCTAGGTGAGGAGTGTACGAGGGCTGCCAGCATGCCAGGCCTGCCTGGAGGGAGACGGGGTGCTTAGGTGTCCATCAGCAGAAGCAAGCCAGCTGAGGGTGGTGGGGAGTGGTACTAGGTCCTGTGGAGCTGGATCTGGTCTGACTCATAGTGACCCTGTGTACAACAGAACAAAACACTCCCCAGCACTGTGCCATGCACATGATCTTTTTATGATGAGCCCAGTGTTGCAGCCACTATGTTTCTTCTCATTTTGTGTAGTTCCACATCAGTAAAAGGAGGTCCTCGGGGTTTTACTCCATTTCTGTTATTAAACTTGACTCTACTTTGAGGAGGCAATTCTTCCCCAGTCATTTCTTGAATACCTTCCAACCTGGGGGGCTCATTTTCTAGCACTATATTTGACAGTGCTTTTCTGCTATTGATAGGGTTTTCAATGGTTAATTGTTTCAGGAGTGGGCTGCTGGGTCCTTCTCCCTAGTCTGTCTTAGTCTGTAAGCTCAGCTGAAACCTGTCCACCATGCGTGGCCCTACTGGTATCTGAAATGCCGTTGGCATAGCTTTCAGCATCACAGCAATACACAAACCCCATAGCATAACAAGCTGACAGTCATGTAGGGGAGCCGAATATGGGTCTCTAAATATAACGGGACAGCGAGCTGCCATTAAAAATAATGACTTAGAGTCATATTTGGCCTAAAGAGATTCAAAATCTTCACTGAAGGTATTTCTTCTCCATTTCCTCTCATTTGCCTCTATTTGCACATGTGGGGACCATTCCAAACACATTGTACATCCAGAGGAATCGTCTGTGGAAGACAAGACAAAAGGCACATGGGGCATACATTCAGCCAGACTTAGGGGTCTATACTAGCTGGCTAGTGTCCAGTGTCCAGCTAGGCATTTAAAAAAATTTTTTTTGCAGTACTTGGGGGTTGAACTCATGGCCTCACACATACTTTGCAAGTGCTCTACCCCTGGGCTGCACCCTCAACCCATTTTTTATTTCTTATCTTGAGACAGGGCCTCATGAAGTTATGCAGGCCACCTCTGGCCTTGAACCGGCAATCCTCCTGCCTCTGCCTCCCAAGCCGCTGGGATTAGAGACATGAGCCACAGTGCCTGGTTCCCAGTGAGGCTTTCAAAGGGCAGTGATTCTAAACTTTTCATCAACTCATCCGGAGCAGCTCACTGTCCCCTTCTTTGTATTCACAGTAAAACTGAATGTCATATCTATTAAATTTCCTAAATTGAGCACAGCATTAGGGTTATGCAAAATGTTGTATTAAACCAATTAAATCACTTTAAAAAATGTAACGCATCTGACATTTATTGAATAGGTGCTAAAGGGTTTAAGGCACTATTGTATTTCCTTTATCTGATTGACCCAGCTGATCCCTATTACATCTTAATGTACTTGGACAGTTTACCGCTGAGTCCATCAATGAAGAAACTGAACACAGAGTGAGTGACTTAGGTCCCTGAAGTGACACAGGTGATGGCTGAGTCAGGATGTGAACTCAGATGCTGGCTCCAGAGCTTGCATGGAACCATTGTGCTCTGCCACAGCTAACACCAGTTTAAGGCTTTTGACACTCTGGGTTGCACACAGTTAAGCAGGATTTTGTGCTGCAGGACTTCTCAGAGCCTTTAATATGCTAATATGCATTGTGCCTCTCCTAAAGGTAAAGGAAACACCATTTCTCAGGTTCAGCAGACCACAACACCCTTTGCACAGACATTGCTTTTAACCACTTCAGTAACTAATGCTCCCTGGAACACTAGAAAGGAAACGGTGTAGTAAGTTATCTTAGCTGTTTATTGAAATTTGTTTTAAAAATGAACTACTGTCCCTGGAATTCAACTGAAAAACTTAAGACCCAGTATAACAGTGAACATCATTTTGGTTCTATACCTAACTGCTTTTGTTAGCAAATTCACTGGGTTTGCTTTCCTGGTAGAGGGGACAGACTTGGAAGCTGGTGGAGCCTGGTGATATTTAGGAGATTTATTCCTGGCAAGGCCCTCAGATTTCTTCCTGTTATGTCCTAGGGAAACATTTGGTGGTCTGGTCTCAGCTGGCCTGGAGAGTGGGCGCCCCCGCCCCACGCATGACGGTCAGATTTGGCTGGAGCCAGGGAGTCTGCGGGACTCCTCCCTAAGGGCCGCGTGGCCGCCAGCTCCTGCTTGCCGCACCTGGAACGAACGCCAGGCTCAACTGCAGCCCGGCTGGTCCCACTGACCCCCACCCACAAACCCACCCCAAGCACCCCGCACGTCCTCATGTCCGTGACCCCAGAAAACAGCTCATCTTGACCATATCCGGTTGGGGGGTGGTCACGCTGCTGAAGAGCCAGACTTGGTGCTCGGGTGTGGGAAGCCGGGGCCCTCAGGCCTCTCTGCTCACCCAAGCCACCTGGAGGGTGCATTGGGCTCCTTTAGCACCGCACAGCCTGCCGCGCCACCTCGCAAGGTGTGGTTCAGGGGGGCTGGGTGGTGCCCGGGAATGTGCATTTCTAACAGGTGTGCAGCCGCTGAGGTTGCTGCTGCTGCTGGTCTGGGGGTTACAGGTTGAGAACCAGGAATGTCCAAGTTTTTTGGTCAGGGTCACAGTTTCAGCTCACGGCTCTGCTGTTAAAAAGTTTATTGAGGGGGAAATGTACATACCATAACATTAACGTACATTTTATTTATTATTATTTGAAGCCCTTTGGGGGTTGAACCCAGGGCTTTAGCAGGCACTCTACCACTGGGCTGCACTTCCAGCCCCACTCTTTAAAATTTTTATCTTGAGACAGAGTCTGGCTAAGTTTTCTAAGCTGCCTCTGGCCTCCAACTTGCAATCCTCCTGCCTCTGCCTCCTGAGTCACTGGGATGACAGGCATGCACCACTGTGCTCAGCTTATTAGCAATTTTAAAGTGAGCAATTTGGTGGCAGTTAGTATATTCATAAAACAGCTCCATCATTCCAAAATAGCACCCCTACTGTTAGGCAGATACTCCCCACTGTGACTGGTAGCTACCTGTTTGACTTCTTCTCTGTGGATTCATGTGTAAATGGAATCAGACAACATGTGATCTTTTGTGTTTTGACTTTTCACTTAGCATGATGTTTCTGAGGTCCATCAATGTTGTAGCATATATTAGTACTGTACTCCTTTGTATTGCCTGAGTGATACTCTATTGCAATATTCCATGCAGATGGAGTGCATTCCATTCCAGTGGAAGGCAGGTATATATGTGTGTGTACATCACATTTTAAAAAATCCATTTATTTGTTCAAGTCTGTCATGTTTAGCTGTGTGTCATGGAACAAGTTACCTAATGTTTCTGAGCCTTGACCTTTTCACTTGACCATGATAGCAGTACATCTTCCTTTGTGGAATTGTGAAGATAAGCAATATAGGGTATGGTAACTGCCTGACACCACTTTGGGCCAAAATTTAAAGTCTCAATACATGGACAGAAGCTGTTTTTTTTGTGTGTGTGTTTTGAGACAGGGTCTTGTTATGTAGCACAGTTGTCCTGGAATTCACTGTGCAATCCAGGCTGGCCTTAAACTTGTGGTGATCCTCCTGCCTTAGCATCCATAGTGCTGGGATTACAGGTATGCACCACAATGCCTGACTTCTTGTTGTTCATACTGTCTTAATTTAGTATTTCCCAGAAGTAGGTTCAGTGATAAGAATTTGCATCTAAGTAGTTTATTTGGGCCAATGTTGTCAGGAGGTACCAATCCCTGGAAAAGAACATCATGTTTGGGAGAGTGGCAGGTCAACAAAGAAAAGGAAGACCCTCAACTGGATGGGTTGACACAGTGGCTGCAGCATTGGGCTTAAACATAAAAAAGACCATGTGCTTGGCACATAATTGGGGGAGTGTTTGTTCTGTTGTACACAGGGTTGCTGTGAGTTGGTCCCGACTAGGTAGCACCTAACAACAACAAACAAAAGTTTATTTGGGAGGCAATGTCAGGAAGCATCTGTAGGGGTGTTGTGGGGTGGCATGGGATGGGGAAAGTGCCGTTCTATGGTGTCACCAAGCCAGCTGCCCCGGTGGCACCTGGAACTCAGTCTTGCTGTGCAACTTGGAGGCAGAGTAGAGCACACCCCAGGATTGTCCTACCTCAGGGCAAGAGGCTGGGCATCTGTCCCTGGCCCCTGCCATCATCTGCAGAGGGCCCATGTAGGGGAGTGATGGTGGTGAGGTCTTAATTTTCCAGCGCCTCGGGCCAGAGTGAGATGCGTGGTCCAGAGACAACCCGCAGGTAGATCCTCAGCTGTGTCCCTTGGATCAGGCCCGCGTGTCCCGCAGGAGCGAGGGGGAGCCCTGCAGGCAGGTCTCGGCAGCCTTAGCTCTATGTGCACAATGTGCTCCCTGGGCAATGGGTGGGTGCCACAGTGCCCAGTGCCCCTCTGTGCCTACCTGGTGCGCAGGTGCACTGCTGTTTGCTCCATGTCTGCCTCAGATGAGGTGAGGGGATCCAAACCTCAGTCTTGTCTCCACTGCATACACAGCCGAGGGGCGCTGTGAGCAGGAGCATCTCTCTCTGTCGACACTCCCTGAACCCCGATGTAATGGGCATCCAGGTTCTGGTGCAGGACGGTCCCTTGGCAAAGTATCTCTTCCCCAAACTGTGTAGGTCAGTTGTGACATGATTTAGAATAAATGAATTAAATTAAATGGATCGAACAATAAGTGGATTGAATCGAGTGCCACCTAGTTAGACATAGTGCAAGAATGGTTATTTGTTAGAAAACTAAATGGATACTTTGGAAAGATAATTTACTAAAAGAATTTGTTGTTGAATTAGATTTGGGCAAAATGACTGGTAAATATTGAAAAGTTTCAGTAAAATTTAGGAGAATTCTACATTCAAATAGCTTTGAAATGCTCTTAGTTTCTCTTCTCTTTGGTTGGAACTATTGACTGGGAAACTCAAGCACCTATTTCCAACCCTTCTCTTCCCCATTTGCTTCTGCTCTGTTGTTGTTAGGTGCTGTCGAGTTGGTGTCCGATTCATAGCAACCCTATATACAACAGGCAAAACACTATTGTCAGTGCTTCTCTGCTGTTCATAGGATTTTCAATGGCAGATTGATTTTTGGGAGTGTGTTGCCAGGTCCGTCTCCCAAGCCTACAGCACCTGGTGTTCCCTGGCGGTCTCTCATCCAAGTACTAACCAGGCTCAACCCTGCTTAGCTTCTGAGATCAGACGGGATCGGATGCCACAGGGCTATGGCTGCAGGCACTTCTGCTCTAGAGGCTGTAAAGTTAAGTACTTGAATTGTCAGCTTTTTGGGGAGCTGGATATGTCTATGACCCAGTTCTTACCAAAGAATAGGCGAAAATCTGGCAAAGAGGGGGCAGTTCCGAGAAAAAATGTCTTTGCTTCTCTAAGGAGCAGATATACTTCATCCATATCCTATTTTGAATGTAGATATCATATTTAGAGATGAAGCAACTATTTTGTGATCACGAGGCTACAAGTCAACTTCTAGGGCTAGGAAAGTGGAAGGTGTTTTATGGTATTATGGAGTCACGGCCTCAATGCTGGAATGTCTGTCTTTAGACTATTTGATTTGCCAGATAACTAAATGGTTGTATTGCTCAAGCCATTGCTAATTGAAGCCCAAAGAATTCCTAACTGAGACAGTCTCTTAAAAGAACTGGACTCCAAAATTCATGGAGTATGATTATGGGTATGGTTTATGCAAGAAAAGTGTTGTGCAACTCCCATTAGCAGACCTATCCTCAAAGGCATTGTTCATCACATGCTTTAAGTTAAAATGAAAGGGTAGGTGTGTAACCCCAATATAGTAGGAGAAAAGCATAAGTTAGAGCTACAGTGGGAGACAGTCTATAGGATGCCTGACCAGGGCTCCTGCAGACTGATGAGGTCATGAAACAACATGGATGATCCAAGCAACTGTCACAGTCCAGAAGAGACTGGGGAGACGCTATGACTGAATGCAGTATGGTAGCTTGGATCGGATCATGGAGAAAGGAAAGGACATAAATGGGAAAAAAAAAATCAGTGAAATTAGCTGGGTGTGGAGGCTCACACCTGCAATCTCTGTACTCAGGAAGAGGAGGCAGGAGGATGGCTGAGCTATATAGTGAGGTCCTATTTCAGAAAAGCAACATCTGGAGTTCCTTGGTAGTAGAGCGCTTGCCTTGCATGCTCAAGGCCCTGGGTTTGATCCTCACCCCCCCAAAAAAAAGTTGGTGAAATTCGAATAAAGTCTGGAGTTTAGTTAATAGTAATATACCAATATCAGTTTGGTTTTGACAAATGCATCATGATAATGTAAGATGTTAGTGATAAAGGGAACAAGGTGAGGTACATGGGAGTTTTTTGTCTTGTTGTTGAAACTTTTCTATCAATTTAAAATTATTCTGAAATAAAAGGTTTATTTAAAAACACTGTGCAGCAGAGTACTGTAGTGCACGCCTGTAATCCCAGTGACACTGGAGGCTGAGGCAGAAGGATCAAAAGTTTGAGGCCAGAGGCAGTTTAGTGAGACCCTGTCTTAACAAAAAAAATAAAAAAGGGGCTGTGGGCACAGCTCAGTGGTAGAACACTTGTGAAGTATGCACAAAGCCCTGGGTTCAGCCCCCCAGTACCACAAAAAACAAAAAAATCCAAAACAACCCCCCCTCCAAATAAACAAAACTCTGCAAACTCTGCATGCATTATTTTTGGATCTCATTTGTGCAGTCTCTCTGTCTCTCTCTCTCTCTCTTCCTTTCTCTTCCTTTCTCTCTCTCTCTCAATCTCTATTTTTTTTTTTTTTTTTTTTTTTGGTGATACTTGAGAGTTGAATCCAGGGCCTTGCACATACTATACCACTAGCCTGGACCTCCAGCTCATTTTTTATTTTTTATCTTGAGACAGGATCTTGCTAAGTTATGCAGGCTCCCTCTGGCCTCAAACCTGTGATCGTCCTGCCTCTGTCCCCTGAGTTGCTGGGAATATCAGTGTGGACAATTGCACCAGGCTTTTTTTTTTTTTTTTTTTTAGCAGGATCTTGCTATTTGTCAAGGCTGGCTTGGAACTTGCAGTGTAACCCAGCCTGGCCTCAAACTCGAGATCCTTCTGCCTTCAGAGTGCTGCCACTGCACCTAACTTATCTGTGCAGACTCTTGATTAACTCACTGACTGGAAGCCATTGGAGAAGGTCTTGAGGGATTCCTGAGCACTTGGGGCTGCTCACCCGTGCTTCTTGTTTTGTTTTTGTGGACAAAGAAAAATTTCACTGTGATTTTCCCTTTCTAATCTGCAGCTGCTAGCCATTCTACTCCAGAGTTGTTCATGGTTTGTAAGGAATTTTTAATTTGTTTTAAATTTAAAATTGTATCACTTACTTATTTTAAATTGATATAATTAAAACGTTACTGTTTGCTTTGTAATTTAATATTTTTACTAATTTATATTCATACTTTATTTTTCATCTTTATCTTTTATTTATTTATTTATTCATTTGTGGCACTGGGGAATTGAAGCGAGGGTCTCATGCATGCTTTCTGCAAGTGCTCAACCACTGAGCCACACCGCCAGCCCGTTTTTTACTTTGTATTTTGAGACAAGGTCTCGCTAAATCACGCAGGCTGCCTCTGTCCTTGAACTTGCGATCCTCCTGCCTCCGCTCCCCGAGTCGCTGTGATTACAGGTATGAGCCACCATACCCGGCTCTTAACTTCATTTTAATTGCATTGCATCATGCTGAGAGGTACTCCAGCGAGCGTCAGAGCTGGGGTCTGCTGTCTTTGCCCGTCAGGGCTGGTCCACTGGGGATCATCTTCGACCCCCTTGAGGTCAGCGTAGCCCTGTCCAGCACTTTACTGTCAGGGTCTGAGGTGGGCAGAGGCGCCTGGCTGCGGAGGCCCACAGGGCTTTGGCACAGAGCTGCGGGGGGGGCTCCCAACTTGGCTGCAGTTCCTGGGAGCGATGCCCTGGCTTTTGGCGGAAGTTGCTCAGCCCCTCCATGTGCTCCTGGAGCTGGTGACATCTGCCACATAGACAGAGCAGCCCCCTGCCTGGCAAGGCACTCGGAGGGAAGCAGACCCCGGGCTGGGGCGAGACCCCGGGCTGGGGCGAGACCTGCCGGCCCGGATGGAGCAGCTGGAGCAAGCCATGGTCAAATCCCAGGCTTCGCCCTGGAAGCAGCCAGCGCATTTCCCCTTTCTCCCTTTAAGGCCCAGTTAGGCTGGGTTTCTATTTCTCTCACGTGCAAAGACAGGCGTTTTTCTTGGAGCGGCAGCCGTCTCTGGTCTTCTAGGTTGCAGGGTTGCCCTCTTCGTTTGGCTCCTCACGATCCTTAGCACGATGCTCCATGTTTCCTGGGGGTTTCCAGGGATGGGAAGGACGCTGGGGTGAGCGTCCTGGCTCTGCCCCCTTTGCAGCTACGACCAAGGCACACACAGGGTGAACTCCTTAACTTCTCACAGCCTCAGTTTCCTTGCTTGTAAAGTGAGAATAAAATCCCTACCTCAAAGGGCTGTTGAGAAAGAGAAATGAGGCAAGGAGCCAGGGCACAGATGGCATTCACCCAGGTCCCTGTGAAACACTCAGATTTCAGTTATGGTTTTATCACTGTTACTATTAATAAATGACAAGGTTATGGCAGGCAGCAAGCCTATCTGCTTTCTTTATGTATTCCACATGTCTGCCATAGCGGTGGAGGATGGGAATTTAATGTTAGTATTTTATTTATACATGTTGGTGGGGTGCAGAGTAATAACTTGGTTGATATATCCATTACGCAACTATCAAATCAGTATTGCTTACACTCTCATCTTAAACATTTTACAGAAGAAAATAACAAAAAGCCAAAAAAAGCTAGAAAAAAGTAAGACTTTTAACATATAATGACATCTGTGGGTTACACCCTGATTTTTTTTGCTTTTATTTTTCTCCTCCTACACCTCTTTCTTTTTGTATTTTCATAGAGTTGCATCCTGGATTTTGCATTTTTTCTCTCCGTCTTTATCCCCTACAATATTCCCCCTCCATCTTCCCCAACATCCACTCCCTCCCACTTATAACCTCTTCCTCATATTGGGTCCACCTGTATTTTCCATTCTTAGATAAGTGTAATTGTACATATATATGTATGTATATATAACTTTTTTTCCTTTAAGTTAGGTTAAACTTCCGCATATGAGCAAGAACATGTGATATTTCTCTTTTTGAGGCTGGTGGGTTATTTCACTTAAAATGATACTCTCCAGTTACATCCATTTTGCTGCAAATAACACAATTTCATTCTTCTTCACTGCTGAATAATGTTCCATCATGTATATGTACCACAAGTTTTTAATCCACTCCTCTGTTGATGGATATCTGGGTTGCTTCCATACCCTTGCGATTGTGAAGAGTGCTACATTAAATATGGAAGAGCGAGTGTCCCTGTGGAATGATGACTTATCTTCCTTTGGGTATATGAGAATGGGAAAAATTTTCTCAAGTGTTAAGGCTCTGTGTTTGTTTCTAGGAAGAAAAGGATGAGTAAGACATAGTCTGTCCCCTATAATTCCTCAGGATTAGAGGGACCCATTGGCAGGTCAGAGGCCAATCAAGAACAAAGATAGGATGCAGCTGAAATAACACAGAGTCAGATCATTAATGCATCACACATTTACTGAGTACCTGGTACATGCCAGATACTGTGCTAGGATTGTTGCAGTGAATGAAGACAGGCGAGCCCCTGTTCTTGCTGAGGGATAATGAGAAAGATGAACAACTTGCCCATGTAATTTTAGGAACAGATAAAGACGTATTATATTCACAGAGGCAACACTGTGTTTGAAGGACATACGTCCTAAAAGAATCTACATTTATGGAATATTGGATGACTGGTCCTAGAGAAAATCTTTGCCAAGGACTAGGATTGTTCAAATGGCCTCTTTCACATGGGTAGTTATCTTTTCCAAGTTGAAACAAAACCCGATGGCATCAAATTTCATTATTTAAAAAAAAATAATCATTTTTATGATGAATGATTTCGTGAAAAAAATTGGTGCAGGGAAAAATGGTCTCTCCTTCCACTACTTCTAGAACTTGCCTAAAACAATGCAGATTTCCTCTTGCCTTCATTCTTTATAAAACAAAATCACTTAGGAAGCCAAATTTAAGCCATTTCAGAATTGCAGATGTGCAAAATCTTTATAGAAACATTTGACCTGCTTTGTTTTCCTAATTAACAAATAACCCTCCCCTGAATGGTATGTTTCACCCGACAGCACATTTTTAATCAAGGCATAAATTGTAGCAAACCAAGATTTCTACGAAAACCATGAAATGCCACCTCCACTGGAGGGATGTGCGTGTCAGGGCAATAACACAGCAGGAACCTGGACTAGAGGAGCCCAGAGCTAATTTGTGGCAGGGAATGAAGAGTCCACAGTTGAAATAACAACTTCCTGCCCTGTCTGAAAATTCAACAAATAGCCACAAGGAGATTGTAACTGGAGATTGCAACCAGCTCAAGGTGAGGCCCGACCCTCACTCGAGGTCTGATGGGGTCCAACGGCATAAGGAGTGATTAAAGGAGAAATAATTTGGAGGAAATAAAAAAGATATCACAGAGCGCATCTCCACGTGAGCCATAATGTTTGGGCCAAATAGCCTGCGTGTTTCATTCAAGAGGGAGCAATTAGAAGCACCAGTGTCGTAGTGAGAAAATTCGCTGTCATCCTTTTGGGGATGGAAGACCCGAACAGAGGTGACCTTTGCTGGGCTGGAGGTGATGTAGAACAATGCTCTGTGACATACCCAGGTGAAGGTCATGGTCTCTGTGCTGTAGGAAGGCAAGGGATGCAATTCTCTGAGGCATTTAGGTAGAGAGATGCTGTGTCTGGATTTAGGGCTGTTTGTATTTCAAGGCATTGATATGTTTCATTTCCAACTCAGTAGTTCCAGTTTATTTTACTTATTTTGAGGCAGAATCTCACTATGTAGTCCAGGCTGGCCTTGAACCATGATTTTCCTATCTTAGCCTCCCAAGTGCCAGGATTACAGGTTTGCACCACCATGCCTGGATGATAGTTTCAGTTCATGCAGGGAGATGAAAATACCGTTCCAGGATTCAGAGGGATTAAGATTCTGCATTAGGGCTACCGATGTAACTCAGTCGTAGCGCGCTTGCCTAGCATGTGCTATGCCCTGGGTATATTTGCCAGCAATGCAAAATAGAGGAAGAGAGTCCTAGGGATGGGGAGAGAGAGGAAGAGAAAGATTATGTCTGCATTAAAGGAGGGGGTCCCTACTTCATTACTTCTCTTCCTCTCTCCCTCTTCCCCTCTGTCCTTTTCTTTCATCTCCCTCCTCCCCAAACTCCTTCCTTTCAACTGAGGCCTCAGTAGAATCTTAAATCTAAGTGACAGCTAAAACTTGTTGAAGTAGTTTTTAAAAATTTTAATACATTCCTGTTAAAACTTCAATCATCATAGAAACATAGAACCTCGAAAGTTAAATGTCCCTCATGATCCTATTTCTCACAGGTAATAACATTTTATAGTTTGCTGTATATTCTTTCATTTTTATTTTAAGGTACAAACTAAGCTCTATAATTGTTTTAACAGAAAGGAACTGTTTACATGCCTTTCCTCTGCTCCCTGTTGGTGAATGTTTGTATTTGTGGCTGCCCAGTATGTTTGAACAGCCTCATGTTTTCAATTTTCAACACTCTGATCTACTTGGCTTGCTTAATAATTTTTTTTTCCACGTGAGGACCTGCAGATCCACTGCCTGCTTTCCTAATGACTGCAGCTGTGTGCTATCCCATTATATGGATGGATCACTATTTTCCCTCCATTCCTCACTGATGGGCCAGAATAGAATGTGTATGGGGTATGATAAAAAAATAAGATGAATCTTTAAATTGAAAAAAACTTATTACCGTAAAAGACATATTGTCATTAACTCCCCTCAGACTACTTCTTCTGGCTTGAACACCCATCCCATCGCTCTTGCCGTTTTCTGAAGTTCTTCTGAAAGTCCTCTGTCATGAGTAACTTTAGTTGCGCCCTCGTGGCTACCTCGATCTCCTGAATGTACTCAAAACATTTACCTTTTGTAGTCATTTTGACTTTAGGGAAGAGCTAGGAGTTGCTCAGTGCCAGAGTCAGTGAATAAGGTGGATGAGGACACACCCAAATGTTTTTATTTGACAGAAATTCCTGTATCCGAATTTTGTAACATCATGATAGAGGAGGCAATTAAAGGCATAAAAACAGATTTCCAGAACTGCTTCAGAAAGTGGCAAGAATGATGAGATAAATGTGTTTGAAGTCAACGGGAGGATTTTGAGGGGATTTATGACAATGTGTCTTTTGCTGTAATACATTTATAAAATTTAAACATGCACTGTACTTTTTGATGATACCTCATAAATTTGGAAGCCCTCTTCTTCTCTGCATTCTCACACATATCCTCAAAAGGTTGAAGTTTATAGCACCTCTCTGTAGGGTTAAGGACAGGAGGAATCAGGTTGTGTACACCCAGGCACACCCCCACACCCCTGTGCATCCGGAATCTTTACAGCTATGTGTCTATTCACTGGTAATAGAGTCTCTTTCTATATGAATTACTTGTGTACAATTATATATATTGCATGGACCATGAGAAGGCTATCCTGAAGGAGAGGGCAAAGGCCCTGCTTTTCCTGAAAAGCTTTGATAAATAAGCAAGAGGCTGGAGGCTGCAGATCCATGCTTTGAGGATGCTGTAGCTAGATATGCAGAGAATAATGTAAGACCCCTGCTTGGATGAGAGAAATGGAGTGGTCACAAGACTCGAATACTCAAGACCAGATTAGAGCAACAGGGGTTGTTAATAAATGATATTTCAAGACAGGTGACATTCAAGAGAACTGGGGATATAGAAAGAAGGATGATAAGAAAGAAAGCATTGTTATTCCAAAGTATGTTGAAAGAAATGTTGGATAGAGATTGAAAAAAATATCCTGGAAGTTGAAAGACTCAGGTCTGGTCTCTCCTTGCCTAATAATTTTGGGAAATTAATAAGTATATGGCACTTTGGTAAAGTCCTTGCCCTTTGCCTATGACTTTGAACCCAAAGGAAGCGTCACAAATCTCTCTTCTGTAGTTGCTTCAGGCCAATGCAAATTAGTCAGTGCTGACCAGTGAGGTGAGCTGTGTTTCCATCATAGGTCCAGAGAGACTTGATATGTTAGGGTGCCACAGTTTGGATTTAAAATGTCCCCCAAAGGTCTATGTGTTAAAGCCTTATTCACCAGCTTAGTGGTGTTGGGAGGTGGTGGGATCTTTAAGAGGCGGGACCTACTGGGAGTTCTAAGGTCATTGGAGGTGGCCTGGAAGGGGATTATGGGATACCAGCCTCTTACTCTTTTTCTTTTTTGTTTCATGGCTGCCATGAGGTGAGTGGCATCCTCTACCCCATGCGCTTGCCATGATGTGCTGACAAAGGCCCAAAGAAGCGGTGACAGTTGGTCATGGACTGAAACCTCCAAAACTTTGAGCCAAACTTTTCTTCTTTTTAAGTTGAACTTTCTCAGGTATTTGTTACAATAACAGAAAGCTGACAAGCACAGAGGGGCAGAGTGTCTGGGTGGTGAGGCTTAGCAATAGCCTTGGGGAATTCTCTTGCTATTGACAAACTTTTGTCTTCCCAGAGGGGAAGATCCAAAAACAAAATGACATGAAATGATGGGACAGACAAGGAGTTTGGCATTACTAGAGTAGAAGCGAAATTACTTATTAATCTGGGAAGCTTGGCTAAGTTAGCTAATATACCTTAGGCTCAGTTTCCTCATGTGTAGAGTAGGGAAAAGAACACCCCACAAGACCATAAGAAATATTTAAAAGTGAAGAGAATACTACTTGAATCAATGCAAATATTATTTTAAAATCTCCTCTGCTATCTTCTTGTTTTTACTCCTTCCTAATATATTTCTTACATGTCAGGTTAATTAGCATCACAGTGGTGTCTACCCAGCTTACACAGCCATTTCCTGCTGGTCTCTTCCTCTTGTCCTTCTGCCCTCTTTAGCCATTTGATCTGAACAAAAGAACTGTGTCTCTGTGACCAGAGTCACTGTTTGAAGGGCGGTTCTTTTACCCAGGTGGGCCAATCACAACATCCCATTCTCTAGCTGCTGTGATTGGTCCATGAATGAACCTATCACTCAAGATGGTCAAGATGGACTTTCTCAAATTGGAACTGAGAAAGAGAAGCCTGACTTTCCTCCAGCCAGAAAGTCTAATAGCTGTTATGTGTCACATCTCTGTGTCCTCTCCATCCCACCTCTGCTGACCCCATGATTTGGAAATATGAGCCAGGATATACTCCAGCCCCCACCTGACCTGCTAATTTGGGTCAAGGTTTTATCATTTGTAATCAAGAGAATTTGGACTCATAGAATGGCCGAGCAGCAAGTGTTTGTGTTTTTAAAACAAGTCTCCCTGGTCTGATGTAATTGTGGAAGCTGAGGTGGGCCAAGAGTTGATCCTGAACCACTGCCCGGCCTGCTACTTCTGTGCAGTCTGGAATACTGCATCCATACCAGCTCAGTGCAGGAGGGCACAGGACAGAGAGGTGGAGGGCTCTGCCCCACTGAGATGGGACCAGAGTGAAGAGAATCAGCCTCAGAACACTCTTCTTTTCACGTTGTATTCTCTTGAAGTGTGTATGTGCTAAGAGAAAAATTCCCCAAGTATCTTATGGAGAGTACGTAGGTCAGAAGGCACAAATTCAATATTGTACACAGAAATGATTTATTATCGTAAAGATGCACAGAGAAGAACTGGGCCTTTGAAGCTCTGAGTCAGATAATAATGAAAATGATGCTACTCTTTGCCTAGAGCCCACCCAAAGCAGCACCATTGCTCAGCTCCTGTAGAATGGGGTAACAGATCCTGTATAGCCACTTCTTCAAATATTTCTGGACTTGCTGAAAGTATATATTTTTAAATCTTGGCTCTGTTAAAACAAAACCACTCTGTGGGCTAACTCAAAGCTCTGCACACTCCACATTGTGAGTTGGAGAGTTTGCGACCTTAATTGAAAGCAAGTAGAGTGTTTTCAGGGTTTGTGAGTGATTGAGAATTTCTGATCTGCACCGTGGCTTTGCCGCTTAAAAGGACTCCCCAGGGAGAGAATAAATGGGAGTGGGTGGGGAAATAACATAGTAGGGTAAAGTGGGAGAGAAGAGGTGCAAAATACAGGTTATAACCCTATGAAAATCCCACGACAAATCCCACTATACTGAATACAATTTAAATTAAAGGAAGATTCATGGCATAGTATACCTTATAAACATATACAATTATTGATATGTGCTAATCAAAAATTTTGATGTATTTAAAGAGATGAAAATGTTAACAACCTGGTTTTAATAATTGCACTCTATATATCAGAACTTAATTATCACTCTGCACCCCATAAATAAATACAATAAAAAATGACTCCCCAACCCAAAGTGCAAGCAATAAAAGTTAGGTAAATTGAACTTCATCAAAACTTTAAAAAATTGTGGTTTAAAGGAGACTGCCAAGAAAATAATTCAAAGAGTGGCAGAAAATATTTGCCAATCCCATATCTGATAAGGGACTAGAATCTTGACATATATAAAGAACTTATAACTCAACAATTAAAAAAATCAAATAACTTAGTTTAGACATGTATAAAAGGTTTGAATAGATAACTCTCCTAAAATGGCTAATAAACACACAAAAAGATGTTTTAAGAAATCAAAATCATAATAAGCTACTACTTCATACCCACTGTTGTTGTTGTTAGGTGCTGTCAAGTTGGGGCTGACTCATAGCGACCCTCATAGGGTTTTCCATAGCTGATTGTTTCAGGATGGCTCTGGGAGTAGACAGTCACATCCTTCTCATGGTTTTTGTGCTGGGGATCAAACCGCAGGGCTCAGGGAGTGCAGAGCAGCACTTTACCAACTGAGCTAAAACCCAGCCCGTCATACCCACTAGGATGGCTATAATAAAAAAGACAATTACAAATGTTAGTGAGCATGTGAAGAAATGGAAACTTGCATATTCTGGTTTTGGGAATTGGAAAAGGTGCAGGCACACTGGAAAACTGTCAGTTTTTCAAACAATTGAATAAAAAGTGACTTGTGATCCAGCAATTCTACTCCTAACTACATACACAGGAGAATTAGAAACATATGTACACACAAAACTTTGTATGTGGATTTTCATTATCATAGCAGCATTATTCATAAGCACCCAAACATGGAAAGAAAATATGCCCATCAGCCAATGAGTAGGTAAACAAAATGTGGTATTTCTACGCATTAGAATATTATTTAGCCATAAAAAGGAATACAGTAATGGTATATGTCACAACATGGATGTATCTTAAAATATTACTATTGCTATAGAAAGAATCTCCATGAAGAAAGATGGACTCTCTGGACCAACTGAGAGATCTGCACCATCCAGACTGTGGGTTGGAGACTTGGTGACTTGTAGTAAAAGCACATAGGCAACTTCTGTAGGATTTCTGAGTGATCAAACACAAAAGGCCACTTTTTTTTTTTTTAAGGACCATGTACTATGTGCTTCCATTTGTGTGCAATGTTCAGAATAGGCAAACCCCTGGAGGGACTGGAGAGAGAATGGAGATGTGTGTTTGCCTGGGGATGGGGGAGGAGGGCATGGGGACTGCTGGTGTTATTGTCCCTGACTTATCTCCCTCTGAACCTATGCTGAAGAAGTTCCCAGGCCTAAGGAAACCGTTTCTAAGGGGGCTGACAGTGTCCACTGCAGCCTCTTAGCTTCCCCGTATCACATCCATCCTCGGCTGTAAGGACTCCACTTTCCTTGATTAATGTCCTCCAAGGAGGATTTTGCTCCTGCTGGATTTTGACAAATTGTGGGATGGACTGAGGCCACAAAAGCTGTTTCCCCTTGAGGCTTCTGTGAGGTTTGAACCCAGGTCTCCAGAGATGAAAAATTGCTTCTTCAACCCATCAGGAGCATTCCTTTAATCTAATTCCTAGGTGGCCTGGTGTGAGATGGCCACACGGCCATTGCAGCCATTGACTATTAATCAAAATGCCTGCAAATGGAGGGGGTGCAGCTCTGGGCGTGCTGAAAAGACTCAGTTGGTTCAGCTGTGGCATGTCAATAAGCCGTGTGATCAATGAAGCAATGACCATAAAGCATCCCTTTGAAACCTTGAAAGGAACAAGACATTTACAATAGTGAGATGGGATGTTGGGTATCAAAGGATCAGTCGCTGTGGCCGTTAAAAAATCAAGATTTAGGGATTTATGATAGCTTTTTAGTTATTTCCCTCCAATTTCTGAGGGATGGAATTTGACATATGGCCTTTCTTGTTGTTACAACGCATAGGTCAAATGTTGTGAATCCTGTCTTCTTTCATTGGGAGAAAAGATAAAGCCAAGAGGCTTCTTTATTCCAGCAAAGCATTAGAGAGTTACTAATGGGCAGCACTTAATGGGAATTGTGGTGCTTCAGGGATTATTCTCAGTGCTTTATGCATAGTCACTGTCCTCATTTTACAGACGAGGACACTGAGTCACAGGAGGCTAAGTGACTTACTCAAGGTCACACAGGTAATAGATGGTAGAACCAGGAGCCAAACTGAGCCTGCCCTGACCCACAGCTGTGTAACTCTGAGTCATGTGCTGGGTCAATCCCATGCAAATGAGTTTCTGTACTGTAGGACTTCAGAGCTTTTAATATGGCTGTCGTTGTTGTTGTTAGGTGCTGTCTAATCGGGTCCGACTCCTAGAGAACCTGTGTACAACAGACAAGACATTCCCTGACATTCTGCCATGCTTAGCACTATATCAGTACTTCTCTGATATAGGGTTTTCAAGGGCTGATTTTTTTGGGAGGTTGTTTTGGGATTGTTTCGGGAGTGGGCTGCCAGGCCCTTCCCTCATTTTTGTGGTGCTGGGGATCAAACCCAGGACCTCAGAGAGCAGCACTCTACTAATTGAGCTAAACTTTAGCCCTTTAATATGGCAATATGAATTAAACATCTCTGATATCTGGATATAGGATGTGGCATTTTCCAAATTAATTGACCAAAGTCAGAAAGTTTATAATTTTTGCCAAAGAGCTGAATTTAAGCTGAATTCTGCTTCTAGGGTCCAAATATTTATTATTAACCATTTTGTCACATTGACTCTTAGTGTGACTCTCTATTCCCACAGCTGTTCTTCCTCATCATGATAAAGATGGGAATTGTGGATTCTAAAACCTGTTTTGTTATTGTTGTTTAGAAGCTGATGGTCACCTGGCTAAGTAAATACTGCCAATTTGTCTTGACAGAGGACATCTGTTTTGTCCTCCTGGTTTGTGGTCCTTATCCTTTCTTTTTATTGTACTCTTTGTTTTCTTTTGGGGTTCCCCACTCTCTTGTTACCTGTAGTAATCAAGGTCTCTTGCTAAGGAATGGGCGGAAGATCCAAGATAAGCCAAAGGGAAAATCCTCTGGAAATTTGAATCTTTTGTACTTTCGCCCAAATGTCAAATACGAAAAACTGATGGAAAGTCCTGTACCTCTACCCTGGAGCGTCTGCAGCTACCTTGGTCGTGTTTTTTCTGAGCCTTGGCTGTTTTATCAGTTACCTCTCACCGTAAGTTGTTGTAATAGTAACACCATCCACAAAACCTTCAGTGCCATTCAACCATTAGTGGGGCTGCGTGTGTCTCTGGAGTCAGGAGGTACTTGGTTCTGCTGCTGTTGCCCTGGGGCTGCTCATGTGGCTGGGGATTGGTTGGCTGTCAGCAGATCTTGGATGGCCTTGGCGGGTGCTCGGCTCCACATACCTCTCATCCTCCAGGAAGCAAGTCCGGGTATGTTTTCATGAAAGTAGCAGAGGCAAAAGAAAGAAAGCCCCAAAACATGAGTCCATTTAAACTAAACATGAAATTCTAGGTTTTCCCCCTTAAAAAATATTTTGAAGTGATTACAGATTCCTACTGCTTCCAAGTACAGCAAGATCTTGTCTATGCTTAATAGCTCAGTGTGTTGGTGCATACCTATAATCCCAGCACTTAGGAGGCAGAGGTAGAAGGATCGTGAGTTTGAGGCCAGATTGGACTATACAGAGAGAACTTGTTTCAACAAACAAACAAACAAAAAGATCCTGGCTATTTTTTACCTAGTTTCCCTCTGTGGTAACAGCTTGCCAAATGGTCAAAGCCATGAAGTTAACATTGTTATAACATATTGATTTTACTCAGACTTTCCCAGTTTACTTGAAATCATTTGTGTGTGTGTTTAGTGTCTAATTTTGTCATTTTGAGAACGTTATATAAATGGAGCCTGCAGCTGTAGCCCTGTGGCATCGGATCCCGTCAGATCTCGGAAGCTAAGCAGGGTTGGGCCTGGTTAGTACCTGGATGGGAGACCGCCAGGGAACACCAGAAGCTGTAGGCTTGGGAGAAGGACCTGGCAACCCCCTCCCAAAAATCAATCTGCCATTGAAAACCCTATGAACAGCAGAGAAGCACTGACAATAGTGTTTCCCCTGTTGTACAGAGTGTCACTATGAGTCGGATACCGACTTGATGGCACCTAACAACAACAACAACAACATATAAATGGAATAATACTGTGTATAATTATACACATTCCATATAAATGGAATTATACTGTGTATAATGCTTTGAGATTGGCTTATTTCACACATAATTCTGTGGATGTTCATCCAAGTCGCTAAGCCTATCAATTATTTGTTCCTTTTTAATTGCTGAGTAGTAATGCTTGGACTGGATCTACCACAGTTTGTTAAAATTCATTTACTGGGTTATTTCCAGTTTGAGGCTGTTATGAATAACACCTGCCTTTTGTCATGTGTAGGTTTTCATGTGAATGTAAATTACCATTTTGCTAGAATAAATGACTGAGTTTGATTGCTGGGTTGTATGGTAATGTTCACATTCCCACTAGCAATGCATGAATGACCTAGGTTCTGCACATCCTTGTCGGCATTTGCATGTCACTACTTTTTATTTTAACCATTCCATTAGGTGTGCAGAAATAATCTTGTTGTGGTTTTAAGTTGCATTTTCCTAATGGCTAATGAAGTTGAATTTTTTTTTTTTTCCCCTGTACTGGGGGTTGAACCCAGGGCCTCGAGCATGCATGCTTTGCAAGTGCTGGACCACTGAGCTGAACCCTCAGCCCATTTTTTTTTTTTTTTTTTTTTTTTTACTTTTTGAGACAGGGTCTCACTAAGTTACGCAGACAGCCTCTGGTCTTGAACTTGTGATCCTCCTGCCTCTGCCTCCTGAGCTGCTGGGATTATAGGCGTGCACCACTGCACCTGGCTTCAAGTTGAAAAATTTTAATGTCCACATGTGCCATACATATATTTTCTTCAATGAAATATCTGTTCATATTTTTACCCAATTTTCCTTTTTCCTTTTTTTTTTTTTTTTTAGTTCTGGGGATTGAACTCAGGGCCTCGTGTGTGTAAGGCAAGTGCTCTATCACTGAGCCATATTCCAGTCTGTGCCCATTTTTGAACTGGATTGTTTGTTTTTTTTTACTGTTATGTTTGAGAGTTCTTCATATATTCTGTATATCTCTTGTCATCTATATAGTCGTATAATTGATATATATGCGGTTGATACATAGATACAGATATATAGTTGAGATAGCTGGTTTTTATTCCCAGCTAATTGAGAGTTTTTGTTATAAAGTAGTGTAGGATTTTGTCACATGCTTTTGCTGTATCAGTGGATATCATTTTTTTGCCTTTAGTCTGTTGGGTTACATTTATTTTCCTTTGTGTCTTTTATTAGCATATATTGCACAGAATAATGAGTTTTGTTATGACATTTCCAGACACGTGTATAACATACCTAGGTCATATTCACCAACTTAGTCCTGTCCTTTGTTCCCCTTCCTCCTTCTCCTGTCCAGTTCTCTAATAGTCCCTCTTCTACTTTCATTTCTTTAAAAAAAATATTGATTTATTTTCAAATGTTGAACCAGGTTTACATACCTTGAATAAATCATAGATGGTTCTGGTATATAATTCTGTTTCTACACTGTTGGAGTCTATTTGAAATATTTTAAGATTGTCACTTCCAGGTAGCATGAGAGCTATTGGTCTGTAATTTTCTTTTTTTTAGTGCTGTTTTTCTCTAGTTTTGATATCAAGGTAACCCTGGCTTCCCAAAAAGAGCTGAGAGGAATTCCCTCTATTTTGTGGAAAAAGAGATTATGTAAAACTGGTGTTAATTCTTTAAACGCTTGGTAGAATTCTCCCGTGAAGCTGTTTGATCCAAGGGCTTTCTTTTTATTGGTAGTTTTTAATTTACATATTTAATTTTTCCTCTGAGTAGAGAAGTGTTTAGGTTATCTATTTGAGCTTAGTTTTGATACTTTGCAAGACAGCAGTCCATTTCTTCTAATTTTTATATTTTTGAGTGTGAGGTTATCTTTAGTATTTCCTTCCTATCCTCTGGCTTAGTTCATTTTCTGCTGCTGTAACACAATACCACAGGGCCTTTATTCCTCACAGTACTGTAGGCTAGGAAGTCCAAGAGCACAGCGCCAGCCTCCACTGAGGGCTTCTTGTTATGTTGTAAATCAGCAAAGGGTGTTCCATGGTGAGAAGGCACACTTGTATGTGCAAGAGGGTATAAGCAAGACAGCACAAGGGGAGAAGGGGGCGGCATGCACAAAGGCACACATGTGCAAGATGATGCTTTATAAAGCCGCTCCTGAGACACGCAGCCCGCTCCTCTAGTGACAGCATTTGTCCATTCCTGAGGGTAAACCTCAAGATCTAATCACCTCTAAAAGATGCCACCTCTTGCTATAGTCACAATGGCAGTTAAACTACAGTTTGAGTTCTGAAGGGAGGCATTCAAATCACAGCTTCCGCCTTTTTATGAGCTCAGGTTATGTGGTGATATCTCCATTCATTCCTGTACTGGTGATGTGTGTCTCTTGCCTGTTTTTAATATTATTAATAATATAAAATATTATTAATATTATTGATTTCCTTTTCTAATAACCAGTTTTTATTTCATTGAGTTTCTCTATTTTTTCCTATTTCCAATTTTATCAATTTGTGTGATTATTATGTCCTTCTTTATGCTTGCTTCACATTTATTTTTATTTTATTTTTCTTGGTTTTGATATAGGAACTTAGATTATTGGTTTGGAATCTTTCCTCTTTTCTCATATAAGCAGTTAATGTCACAAATTTCTCTTTCAGCATTAATTTAGTTGCTGTCACACATGTTTTTTAAATGTTTTGTTTCAATTTGCATCCAATTTATGTGTTTTGAAATTTTCCTTTGAGGTTTCCTCTTTCACCCTTTATTGTTTTAAAGTGTGTTATTTAATTTCCGAGTATTTGAAGATTTTTTTTTTTCCTGTTATTGATGTCTAGTTAATTCCTGTTGTTTGGAAAACTCTGATTTGACTTTTCCATTTGCTGGATGAGATGGGGATGAGGATGCAGCTCAGAAGTAGAACATTTGCCTACCATTTTTGAAGACTTGGGTTCAGTCACTGGCACCAGAAAAAAATTGTTCCTCTGATACCAGATAGGGCCTGTTGTGGAAAATGTTCCAATGGTACTTGAAAAGAATATGTATGCTGATGCTGTTCAATGTTTATAAATGCCATTTAGTTTCTGTTGCTTGATCGTATTATTCAATTCTTTTACATTTTTGCCTTTTTTTTTTTTCTGGCTAGTACCTGCAATTGGGGAGAATAGGTATTAATTCTTCTTTGAAGGTTTGATAGAATTCAGCTGTGAACCCATCAGGACCTGGGCATTTCTTTGTTGCCAGTTTTATTTATTTATTTATTTTACTGCCTCTAATTTGGTGAATGTGAGCTAGGAATTAGCTCAGTTGGTAGAGCACTGTACTGCAGTCTCTGAGGTCCCAGAGTTTAATTCCCAGCACCGTAAAAATGGGAGAAGGACCTGGCAATCCACTCCCAAAGGCAATCCCGAAACAATCAGCCATTGAAAACCCTATGAGGGTCGCTATGAGTCGGATACCGACTCGATGACACCTAACAACAACAACAACAATTTGGTGAATGTAGTGGATCTGTTTAAATCGCTTATGTCCTCCAGGCTTAATTTTGGTAATTCATATATGTTGAGGAACTTGTCATTTCTTCTGTGTTTTTGTTTTTTGGGGGGTATAATTTCTCAAAGAGAGAAAGGAGAGAGAAAGAAGAGAAAGAAAAAAATATAGTATTAATAAAAATAAAAGTAAAAAATCAATCATACACAAAGACTAGTGCACATTACAAAAGCAAACCCTCCAAACCAACTCCTTCAGAGAAAAGGAGAAAGAAAATACATATATATGTATGTAGTATTGATAAAAATGAAAATGAACAGTCATACACAGCAGTACATACTGTAAAAGGAGAACCTCAGAGCCATTCAGATCTCTCAGAGAAGAAGAAAAACAACACAAAACAAAACAAAACAGAAAACCCTAAAAACAAAACAAAAGACACAAAACCCGCAAAACTACAAAACCAAAACAAAGCAAAACAAAAGAAACAACAACAATAAAAAAACCAAACCAGCAACCCCAAGCTGCTCAGCTTTCCCTGGTTCATTCAGGCTATAAGAGTGTCACTCAGCTCCTTAAGACATCCATCCTATACCCGAATGTTGTTGAAAGCTGTCCCACCCTTTCTGATCCCTTTGATTCCTGAGCTCCCTGGCTCTCTACCACTAATTCCCCAAGTATAGCGCCCCCAGTGGCCATTCCCTCCTTAGCCTATGCGGGTGTTTGTATTTAGGTTGGGCTGGTTCCCCCAGCCTTGCTTCTTATGGCACCTCTTGTCCAGAGTTTCCTGCTGGGTTTACTGCCCCTATTAGCTGCCACTGTCTGGTCTGCGAATTGTCACGCCAGAGTTAATATTGAGACCTTTCCTTATGTGTGTCAGGCTCTGTATCTCAATTCCTCCTCTTGGAAAGAGATTTTCCCCACACACTCTTAGCGCCCACAGGTGGTGGATCTGAGGCAAGGGTTTCTACGTGGAACTCACGCTGCAGACTGTGAGCTCAGCGTCCCTCCGGCAGGGATGATGGCGGGACATCCATGCCACCCTTTCCTGTGGTTATTAGGGTAGGGTTTCTGCACTGAACTGACCCCCGCCAAGTCTGCACAGTGTCGAAGTGGTGGGAAGATGGAGGCTCAGGTCGCCAGCGCCACACTCACTGGTGTGTCTTGGCTTCAGGGCTCACTCACCTATCTTCCAGCACAGGGTGTGCCACCAGTGCCATGTTGGGAGGATGATGGAACTCACACCTTGCTGAACTCATGCCACAAACTGTGCAACCAGGTCTGTGGCAGTGGGCAGATGGCAAATCTGGTTGCAGGTGCTGCACTCACCAGCACTTCTTGGCTTCAGGGCTCATTCCCCAAACGCACTCTGTGGAGTGTGCCGCCAGATCCAGAACTCGTGGTTGACAGTTATTTTCTTTGAGCACTTGAAAAGTTGTGTCTTTTCCTTCTGGCCTACGTAGTTTCAGATCTGTCATTTAGCTTCATGTTCTCCTAAAAGTACTCAAGGGCACCTAACAACAAATAAAATCTCTTATAAATGATACTTTATTTCTCTCTGGCTGCTTTTAAGATTTTTCTTTGTCTCTAGTTTTGAAGGGTTTAATTATGATGTGTCTTTGTGAATTTCTTTGGGTTTGTCCCATTTGGGATTCACTCAACTTCTTACATCTGTAAGTTTAAGATTTTTGTCAATTTTTTTTAGTTCTATGTTCTTTTACCTCCTTCTCAGGAACACCAAAGATAAAAGAGTTCATTATTGTCCTGTAAGTTCCTGAGGGCCTATTTATTAATTTTTTTTTTAGTAAAATTTCTCTACTTTGTTCAGATGGAGCAAATGGTATAAATCTGTCCTTAAGTTTCCTGGACCTGTATTTTGCCCTCTCTATTTTACTCATCAGGCTATCCATTGAATTTTTAATTTCATTTCCATAATTTGTATTTTTGTGAAATAAATTTTATTTATTTTTTATATATTTTACTTTGTTCAAGGGAATTCATAATTACTTTTTGAAGTAGTTTTATGACAGGTAATTAAAAAAGTCTTTGTCAGAAAATTCTAACGTCTGATCCAGTGTCAACTAATGGTCTTTCAACTTTCAAATTAAAATTTTCCTGGTTATTGGCCCTATTTAAATCTTTTAGCAGGAAGTCACTCTGCTGAGACTTAGTATGTGGGTTCTGGCCTAATTTAATGGACTGTAGTTCCAATAGCAGTTTACTGCCATACCACCCTGGTGACCTGATCACTCTGATCTTGGAAGCTAAGCAGGATCAAGTCTGGATTGTTCTTGGATGGAAGACTGCCTAGGAATACCAGGTGCTGTAGGCTTGGGAGAAGGGCCTGGCAGCCCACTCCTGAAACAATCAGCCATTGAAAATTCTATGAATAGCAGAGAAGCACTGACAATAGTGCTGGACAGGGCCCAGTGTTGGGGAGTGTTTTGTTTTTTTGTACATAGGGTTACTATGAATCAGACCTGACTCGATGGCACCTAACAACAACAACAGCAACAACCACAATAACAACAACAGTAATAACAAGAAATTCTAGTGGCAAGTTAGCTTTTTGAGTCCTTGCAAAGGCATTCTGCTCTGCTTTACTCTTCTGGCTCCCATGATCCTTTCCGAGACCCTTCTGGTACCACCTGTTTCCATTAGGTAGGACTTGAGGATTGCAGGACCTGTGTGACAGAGTGCTTCTCCTGGTCTGTTCCTCTCCCACTTGGTGTAAGTGAGCTTCTCACTCTTCTATGCCGAGGCCCCTGGGGCAGAAAGGTGCCCCACTGGGCTGCGATCTGTGGCTGGATAGAGAGCCAAGAACTGCAAGGCTGGATAGCTCTCTGCTTCTGGGTGGAAATCAGGAGATTCTGGCTTGGGTTCACCTGCCTCTGGGTGGAGGGGTGGGGATGCTGGGTTGCTGGCCCAGCCAGATGTGGGGTGTAGGGTGACTCCACCTGCCTAGGTGACCTGTTGTTGATGGTGTGGGCAGATTAGATGGGTTGTTCACTTGAGTTCTGCTTATGTGCAGGTAGATCAGGCTGTTGGTCTCCCTCTGAAGTCCCTCATGGGGATTTTGGCCAGAGAAGACCATTCCTGTTTCTTTTAGGTTGATTTTGGTCTGTGCTTGTTGACAGCTCTGGGCTGGAGACCCTCTGTGCCCACTCTAGGATACACAGGTAATAAATGAATCCCAAGCAACTTGACATGATTTTGCTCAAGTCCCAAGTTTAGCTGTATTGGAGGTGGTGGAGAGGAGAAAGCCAGTGGATGCCACCTTACTACCACAGGTCCACTTTAAGCCTCTCCTTACGTCACGTCTGCTAACATCTTATTGGCTAAAGCAAGTCACACAGGGGTTCCCAGTGTCAGAAAGGGAGGAAGTCAGCCTTCTACAGTGGGGTCTGCAAAGTTCCATGGCAAAATGTGCAGAGATTGGGAGGGGTGAGAATTAGGGCCATCTTTGCAAACTGGCACAGATGTCATAATTAAGTCTTCTTTCCCTCCGTTGGAGTTCACCTCTCTTGTTTGTAGGCAAAGAACCTGGATGGCATAATTTTATATCCTGTACTTATATAAAAAGATCACCAGTGTGTGGGCTGCACTAGATCACGGGAGCTGAGACCATGTCCTCCGGGCAGTCCCTGTATCCTGGCCTTTAGGGGAGACAGTTCAGCAAGGGGTGTGGGATGGAAGAGTGGTAAGTGGTGGCCTCTGGCTTCTCTTTTAGGATGCAGAGTTAACATGAGGTAGCTTTGACTTTCTTCACTGCAGCTTTCTTGCTGGGGTTCCCCATGCCCCAACTTAGAGCAGGGTTCCTGCATAGCTGTATGTCAGTGACCTGGAAGTCATTGTGATCCTGACTTCTGTTTTCATTTTTCCTGGGTAATGTGTTGGAGTTAATTGCTTGTAACCCTTGGACTTTCTGTTAAGAAGGCCATCCTAGCCCAGTACTTAGAAGCCTGGTGAGCGGGGCTCCCCTATTTCCCTCCGAAGGGCTTGAGAATCTCAGTTATGAGATTTTAGTCTCTTTGATATCCCTTGTGACCAAGTCTTAGATTCTATGGCTCTGTAGTGAGCTGCACAGCAACAGGCCAGGAGAAAGGGCTGCAGCCCAGCCTGCTAGTGCAGTGACCCCCTGAAAGGGGCCCTGCTGGGAAGTGGTGTTACAGTGTTATTGGGAGGAGTACTTAGAAGTGCGGAGAGTGCCAGGTGCTTACACTATTCTTTAGTCACGCTCTCTCTCTCTCTCTCTCTCTCTCTCTCTCTCTCTCTCTCTCTCCATATGTATTTTTTCATTAATGGGAGATTGAACCCATAATACTCTACCACTGAGCTGAACCCCCAACTTCTTTTTAATTTTTTTTAATTTTGAGATCGGGTTTTGCTTAGTTACACCAGCTGCCTCTGGCCTCGAATTTGCAATCATCCTGCCTCTACCTTCTGAGTTGCAGAATTTACACATGTGGGCCTTGGCACCAGGCAAGTGTCTATGTTCTTAACTTTCACAGTAGTGAAGTTGATATCATTATAAGCAGTAGTACCAGCAGCTAATGTCAATTCATTAATTTAACAAATACTTACATAAACTTATTAGGGAGCTGGATGCAGTTGCTCATGCCTGTAATCCCAACGACTTGGGAGACAGAGGCAGAGGATCACAGGCTGGGGGCCAGAGGCAGCCTGCGGAACTTATTGAGACCCTATCTCAAGATAAAAAGTAGAAAAAATGGTCTAGGGGTGCATTCCAGACACACAATACCTGTGGAACTTATTGAGACCCTATCTCAAGATAAAAAGTAGAAAAAAATGGTCTAGGGGTGCATTCCAGACACACAATACCTGCGGAACTTATTGAGACCCTATCTCAAGATAAAAAGTAGAAAAAAATGGTCTAGGGGTGCAGTCCAGCCACAGAACACCTGTGGAACTTTATGAGACCCTATCTGAAGATAAAAAGTAGAAAAAATGGTGCAGTCCAACCACAGAACACTTGCAAAGTGTGTGTGAGGTACTGGGTTCAACCCCTAAGAACAGTAAAAAAAATAAAATAAAATAAATAAAGAAAATTAAAACAATAAAGTTCTCAGGTATTAAGAACCAGCCCACAAAGTAGCTACTATGCCTATTCCCAGTTTGTAGATGAGGAAACTGAAGAATAGAGAATTTATGTGACTTGAATATAATCTCATAGCTAGTGAGACGTGGAACCTACTTCCCTGCTCTAGTTTCTTACTGTTCCATAAAACCCCAGTCTTTGGAGAGGAGCCAATATATAACAGGTAACTTTCTCCAAGAAATAGTTGTTCCTTTTGGCAGTAATGATACATGTTGGTCCCAGAGTCAGTGTTTCGTTATCTCTACCCATTTTACCAAATCACAGAATGGCTTCTGATTTATCTGCTGTATCTGAATGCTAATCCAGAACTCTGTATCCATTTCCACCTTATTTTTTCTTTTCCCATGTACTCTTAGAGCACAGCCTGTCCCCTGTGACTTACTGTCAGCCTCCTGTCCCAGTGTGCAAGTTGACAGGGCCACAGAGCAGCTGTCCCGTCACTGCCAGAACTGCTGGGGAAATTAATTGAAAATCAAATATTTGGCTATTCTAGAGTGATTTATCACAATTAAGAAGGGTAATTATTTGCCCTTTGGGTCAAGTTAGAGATTTCAAGGCTTTGCCTGCTGGAATGTGTTAATAAATCAAGCCAGAGAAGAGTCTTCTGCATGGCAGAACTTTCCCACTAGGATGCCAACAGGTGCCCAGAGGCGTTAGTTGCAATGGTGATTGTCAGGAGCCCGCTGAGGGCATCTATCTACTTTAGCTGTGTTTTACAAACCAAGGGTCCAGTACAGTGACCTTCTCCTGGGTTAGAACTCATTGCAGGTTCTTCAGTGAGCACCAGGTGTGGTTTAGAGTTGATTCAGAGTGAACAGTGACTGTAGGAGCATCAGGATAGTGTGGCCCATCTCCTGTTCTTTCCAAGATGTGTGCTGATTAAGTGCATGGAGGACAAAATCCTTTGCACCACTTGAAATATTTCCCCCTATCCCCTACCTTCTTTAATTATTTTTTGGATGATGTGTGTAACTGAATTTGTAAAAGTCAAGCCAACTGTAATACAGCTGGTTTCCAATGAGATGCTAAGAATCCATGACTTTTCAGTTACAAAGCACTTTGGTGGCAGTTCTGGAAAATTTGATTCTGTAAACCATGATGGCAGCTGGAATTGATTAATCTTCACTAATGATTCAAATTCAGCCCAAGGCAAGATCTATGATCAAAGTAAATCTAGGAGTTAAAATGTAACATCATATTGGTGGCTTAGATACTTATCTTTGGCAAGAGATACAGATCACCTGCTAAGAATGTTAATTTTTTTTGGGGGGGGTTACTGGGGACTGAACCCAGGGCCTTGTGTGTGTTAGGCAAGTGCTTCACCACTAAGCTATGTCCCTGGCCCCACTGCCTTTTAATTTCTTTGAGACAGAGTCTTTCTATGTAGCTCACACTGGCCTTGAACCCTCAATCCTCCTGCCACAGCTTCCCAAGGGTGTACACACCATGCCTGGCCAGAAATGTTCATTCTAAAGGCAGACAAATTGTGTTGTGTTCGATCTTTTTCAGCCAACCAGGTGTTGCCTGAGACTTGTCTGCTAGGTATAAAGGGGCCCCTGGCTGACCGTGTGGCTGCCACAGCTTGCAGGTCCAGGATATGATAGGTCCTTGGAACGTGGGAAGAGTTTCTGGGAGTCTGAAAAAGTAAGTTATGCGCAGAGTCTCCTAATTAACTTGACACAGCTTTAGTCTGGCCAGGCCTTTGCCATGCCCGTATCCTTGGCTCTGTCACTTCTCTTCCCCAGGGTACAACTGCATAGCACTTTGCATTTGGATCTGAGAAAGGCCCTGCTTGAGGGCTGCCCTGGGTTCCATTGCTGCTCACTGCTGGGTCACTTTCCTCCTTCCTTGTTTTACTTTCTGCTTTAATGACCACGGCTACCTTTTGGACCAGCTAATTCCTAATGGTGTCTGTAATCGAGACTCAAATAGTAAAATATCCATAACTGGCTGTTTTACCAAGTCATCATTTATGAATATAGCTCGATTAATTTGTTTGGTCAGATGTGGAGGGGCAATAAAAAGTGATTGACTAAAAACAATTAAAACAGTAAAAGTAAATTGTTTGTGTCCATTAAAACCTGCTGAGGCCATCAGTTGAAAATTGTGGGCTACAATGTGAAAATTAAAACTATTGATTTTCCCCTGTATGTTTGTGAATATCAGAGTTCTAATTTGTTTTGTTTTTACTGGCTCAAAGCCCCTGAGGTCAAAATGAAGGTAGACCTTCAATAAGCATTTTTGGTGGAGTTAATAAAGATTTGTAAAGACAAATATGATAAGAAATGGCCTCAGTGTTTTAGGGGAGAATTATGTGTCTGATCAGGTCCCCAGTAGCACCACTGGATGCTAATACTTTGTAATTTATTGCATTTTGGGAGTGAAAATGGAAAATCAAATGCAGAATATATGATATTCATAGGGCTGAATTTTTAGGGCTTTACCTTAATTTATGTGAGTGAGATGGATTTTTTTTATTATTGTCATTTTATTTTTTTATGCACTATACTAAATCTTGTATTCCACGAACTATTATTTTTTAGTGTTCAATTAAAATACCAACATGAAAGGAATTTTACATGGACATATCTTGACTCATAATAAGAAAACTTTGGGAGAAAACATTCTGAATCTGATGAGGAGGTTTTCAGTCAAGGGACAGGATGGAATTATACCCTGGGAGGCTATAAAAATGGGTAACATGTTTGGAGTTCCAAGTATTAGGCTATCATTCATTGTATCAGGTTGCACACAGGCTAATATTAGGTTTATGTCATTAATAAATCATATTTTGAGAATATAAACTATTATGCTTGGTAATTAAGGGAATGATCAAGAAAGAAGCCAGACTTTCTTTTAATCTTTAAATATAAGTCAGGCATGAAATTTTGAAGAGTTTAGAAGTTACAAAAGCAGCCTTTTCAATAGAGTATTCAAAAAGTGATTGTGATTGTGGCATTATCTGAATGGACACATTGGTTTTTAAGGAAAAAAATGATCTTGTGGGAAGTCCAAGCAAATAACATTTTTCCCCCTCTTTGGGAATTTGTGGCTCAATTTCATCCCACCCAAGCCATGAGTTTTCCAAAGGAAATATCTCCCACTCACTGCAGAAGCTGCGGCTTCCTCGTATTTCTTGTATGATTCTCAAATGTTGGTGAGGGGGACGGTTGCATGTTTACAGGCTGATTCCCAGGCCCTACCTGCAGATGTTCAGATGAAAGAGTGGCAGACCCAGGCTAGGAATGTGCACTTCATAACAGGGCTCCAAGGGATTCTGATACGGGAATAGGGCCACCCATGAAGATGCGTGCTCCAGAGCAATGATGTGGAAACCTCATGGCCCAGAAAGCCTGGTGGGAATCTGCTCCAAACAGTATAATGTCTGAAAATGTCTGGATTTGATGGTTAAGAACTCCTAGTTCAATTTTTTTAAGGGCAGCTTTGGAATTCCTTGGTGGCTGATGGTTCATGTCTGGGTGGCCCCGGTCGCAAGCATACAGGCTGCTGTGTTGTCAGCCCCTCTTTGCTGTGCACATGACTTGTCTGGCTTAATTCCGAAGTGGTTTAGGAACACAAAGTCCTGGGCAGTTTAAGCCAGTGAGAGGGAAGGAGGGGTTGTGGTTCATCCATAGTGGGCTGCACCACATAAACTACCCCAGCACTTTGGTGCCAGCAGAAGCATCAGGCTGGCCCTGCAGTCAGAGTGGCTCCCCGGGCAAAGGACAGGCAGGTTCAAGGCCAGCTCTTGCTATAAATCAGCTGCAAGCTCTGCAGCACTTCCTGTAATCCTTTCTTAAAAATAGAAGGAATAATGAGTTTAATGACTTAGGCAGTCCCCTCCCAGAGTTCCAAACATTGGAAGACTAACACATCGAACAGTGAAAAACGGTTTCTCATTCCAGACTTTGGGTTTATTGTATAACTTAGACATTTTATGCAAATGAAAGTATGTATTTGTGTGTGTGTGTGTGTATGCATAAATGTATATGTATTATCCTTTATCTTTTTTATTTTAATACAAATGGCAGCATACTAATATATTGATTTTGTAAATTTTCAACATAAGTTACTATTTCTTTCTAGGGCAGAGTTTAGGAAGGGAATGTGATAATGCCTCTGTCAATTTTATAGCTGTTCCCTTTAGAGTAAACACTGTGGATAATCCCAAACAGATGTGCAATGGGTACAAACATCAGCTCTTTTTTTTTTTTTTTTTTTTGTGGTACTGGAGGTTGAACCCAGGGCCTCGCGCTTGCATGCTCTGCAAGTGCTGGACCACTGAGCTGCACCCTCAGCCCATTTTTCTTACTTTTTGAGACAGGGTCTCGCTAAATTATGCAGACTGCCTCTGGTCTCGAATTTGCAATCCTCCTGCCTCTGCCTCACGAGCTGCTGGGATTACAGGCGTGCGCCATCGCGCCCCGGCTAACATCTACTCTTTTTGAGAGGGCTGAATCTTCAGCTTGGGAGCCACTGCAAACCTACAGGGCTGCATTTTAAGCAGCTGCCCAAGGCTGAGAAAGGGGCAGGGTGAAGCCTAAAAATAAGGCAGAGCAGCCGCTCATGATTGGCAGAAAGTCATTGCCCTGCATACCTCGAAACTGGTGTTTGGCTTTCCTGCTCCCCGAGGCTGGCCCAGGGTGGAGGGGGTTTTCTGGGTGAAAAACACCTTCACATGGACACTGGACAGGGAGTCAGGGCTGAGGACTATGGATATATCACTTAGTGGCTCAAATCTAGAAGATGAAGATTTTTGTGGCTCTCAAGCCTTGGTGATCACCAAAACCACATGGTAGCATCTGCAAAACACGACTTCCAGGGTCCCACTCTCAAAGTCCCACAGTTGTCCTGGCCTGGGGGCTTGTGTTAGTCACAAGCCACCAGGAGATTCTTACAGGCGGTCCGTGCAGAGACCACGCTGTCCCAGATGCTTCTGAAGTCCTGCTCAACTCTACAAGGGAGTCGTTTTATCAATATCTGTCAGTGAAAACCTGGATCACAAAGAGTTAATGTGGATCTGACGACTCACCTTGGGGCAGAATCTACAACAGAAAAAATGTTCTCAGCCTGCCTTAGACTAAACAGAACTCCCCAGCCCATGGCCACAGAGCACCCAACTTTCCCACCAATTACTGGCTCCAGCGTGAGCCTGGCGCCCCTCCCCTCCCACTCTCATTAGAAGCAGGTCTCTGCCAAACGGTCCTCCTGCGAACACCCTGCCTCCACCTGCTGGACCCGCCCTTCCCAACGCTGATGTGTAGCCTACACAGGCCCATGACTATGACCTTGTGGGATGTATTTAGGTGCCTAGGGGCTTTGCTTTGGGCCCAGTTTCAGTCTGATGATCTTGCTGTCTCCTCCTGCTGACTGGAAGCAGCACTGGGACATAAACATCATTTCCATGAGTTCCCAGTAGAATCAGTAAGCTGCACAGTGGTTTAGGAACATGAAGCTCTGGGCAGTTTAAGCTGGTGAGGGGTAAGAAGGGGTTGGGGTTCCCCCACTGGGGGCTGCACCACATAAACCAACCCAGGTTTTTGGTTCCAGCATCTGGACTTTAACATGTCCCACAAGGTGATAATCACATGGTCTTGTCAGCATGTCCCTCATGGCTTGCCCTAGTGTCTGCTCTGGTTTTACCGCGTGAAACCAGTGAATGGAGGCGGGCTGAACATTTAGCTTTCCGATCACCTTCATCAAGGCCCCTTTCCAGCCAGGTCCACAGCCATTCCTACCTGTGTGACTTGGTCTTAGACCTTTTCCAATAAGCCCTTCTGGGGAATCTTGATAAAGTGCAGCTTCTAACTTAGTGTGTGATACAGTTTGGATGTGTCCCCCAAAAGATCATGTGTGGGAAACTTAACCTTCAAATTCCATATGTTGGTGGCATTTGGAGGTGGGGCATTTGGAAGGTAAGTACGATCTGATGAGGTCATTGGAATGGGGCCCCCTTGATGACATCAGTGGCTTTATAAAAAGAGGAAGAGGAGCCCATGGTAGTAAATGCCTTTAATCCCAGCAACTTGTGAGACAGAGGCAGGAGGATCACAAGTTGAACACCAGAGGCAGCTTCTGTAACTTAGTGAGACCCTGTCCCAAAGATATGAAGTTAAAAATGGGCTGGGGGCACAGCTCAGTGGTTGAGTACTTGCAAAGAGAATGTGTGTATGTGTGTGTGTGTGTGTGTGTGTGTGTGTGAGAGAGAGAGAGAGAGAGAGAGAGAGAGAGAGAGAGAGAGAGAGACACACACACACACACACACACACCTGAGCTGGCACATGTCCTCTGTCTCCCATGTGACACCCTCTGTCCTATTATGAGGCAGCTTTTGGACCTTACCAGATACCAGCATCTTGCTCCCAGACTTCTAGCCTCCAGAACCATAAGCCAAAGAAAATTCTAGCCTTTATGAATTACCTAGTGTCAGGTATTTTGTTATAGTAATGAACTGGAGTAAGATGGAAAAGTCTGGCTTGGGTGGGCCTGAGACTCCATGTTTCTAACCAGCTTCCCCATGATGCTGACACTGCCCATCTGCGGACCACACTTTGAGAAGCTCTGTTCAACAGGCAATATCAGTCTCTGAGTGGGGCCCTGTATTAGTCACCTGTCATCCCTGTAGAAGAAAAACCAACCCAAATAAACTTATAGGTGAAGAGGTTTATTGGAAGTTCACAGTTAGTAGATCAGTTCATAAAGGCAGTGGGGCATATGTGGCAGTGGCAGTTACATCTTCATGAGCAGGAAGCAGAGAGAGAGAGTGGATCCACAGGTTTGGGATAAAAACCTCCAAAAACCCACCCCACTGACTCCCTGCCACCAGGCTAGTCCCACAACCTCCCAGGACAATGCCACCAGCTGGGGACCCAACATTAAAGCACATGACCTTTGGGGGACATTTTATATTCAAACCATGACAGGCACCCCTCCTAAGGCGGGTCACCTGCAGCTGCCTGCTGTGGCTGGTTACCCCCGTGCTGACTCTGAATCCCTCCGACTTTTTTCTTCTTGTGGGTGAAGGAAGCCTGGGACCCTAGGAGGGAGACCCAGCCCAGACACCATCCTTCTCGCAATGTAAGAAGGCAGACAATGACATCCCACAAAAAGGGGTCTGTTGTTCCCATGTGGGGGGCAATGTTGAATTGGGAACAGCAGCCTGGGTCTCCCAACAGAGCTGTGGGAGGGGAGCAGGCTCCTGTGCTTTAGTTAATTCTGTAATTAGTGGGAAAGGATCCCAAGCTACTCCATTGCTCAAGGGCCTGAGCTTTGAAATTTATGTCACTGAGCAGCCTAGGATTCTATGGCTCGTTCTCAGCAGCTTTCTGCAACTGCTCTCGCTTCTCCCAGGACTGAGCTCATCTGGGATGGTGGGCAGAGCCTGTGTTCTGGTTGGATGTTGGCTGTGTACAGGTGTCTACTCAGGGAGCTCCTTCTGCTTGGGATAGAGTGACGTCCATGTGCTTAGGACCTGTGGGAGGGGAAGGGACTTAGGTAGAGTCAGGGAAGGGAGATGGCTGTATTTTACTACATCAGAGGCCAGCGTGAGGAGACATTCCGGAGGTGGTTGGCTGGTGACTCTGGGCCTAGTGAAGCCTCCTCCCTCTCCGGGGCTCAGTGCTGGGTACCTCTTTTACACCATTAGAAGACTAGAGCTAGGCCCTGGGGCCCTGCCTGTTTCTTTCTAGCATGATCATTGTGTGATATGGTTTGACTGAAGCTCGGGGCAGGACAGGCCTGTGTCTGCAGTGGCTCCCAGCACTGCCTGGGGCCAGTGGTGGGCTGGGTACATCCTGAGCAGTCAATACAAGCTGGTATGCTGTGCACGCTGTGGGACAATGAATGTGCTATATGGGATTTAGTGGGCATTGCTCCAAGTGGAAAGCAAGAGGACATTTTTAAAAAAAATATTTTAATTCTTTTTATTTGTTTACATGTATGTAATATGCTTTAATCTTATTCACCCTACCCTCATTACACTCTTTTGTGACCCCTCCTGTTGGTTCCCCTCTTCTTCCCAAATAGTTCCCCTTCTACTTTCATGTCTTTTTTAAATTTAAATTCCGCATATGAGAGAAAACTATGTGCTGTTTGTCTTCTTGAGTCTGGCTTATTTCACTTAATTTGACAATCGCTGGCTTTGTCCATTTTCCTGCAAATGACATAATTTTGTTCTTGTTAATGGCTGTATAAAACTTCACTGTGTTTATATACCATATAGGATGGTGAAACTTAAAAAAACAAAAACAAAAGCCAGGACTTTTGGTTTCATTCAAAAAGAACTTATGCTGTGACCAGCAGAAAAAGCAATCAAGAGCAAAATGGGGATTATGTCTGTTTATTTCCGTTCTCTTGATGGATGCTACATAGCTTTGTACCCATGTTGTCCTCACTCCAATTTGCCAGTGATAGAGGCTGCTGACGATTATTTCTTAGCAGTAGAACCTCCAGTTTTTAGCTGGACACATGGACACCAAGAATAGAAGCATTTCCCAGCCTCTCTGGCAGGTAGGCATGGCCATATGGTGAATGTAAGTGTGGGATTTCTGGGAACTAACTGTTATCTTATTGTCTTTTTTACTTTCTGCTGATGGACTATAGATATGGTAACTCGAGTTCAGCAGCCATCTTGTGCTTTGAAGATGGTACAGCACCAAGACAGAAGGATCTAGTGTACTTTTCTGAAGCTTTTCTACCAGATCTGCACTGCCCACCTCTGGACTTCATTCTTGTGAGTTAAATGACTATTATTTTGGATTTATTATCACTCTTAGCTGAATGGAATCCTACCTAAACAAGGACAGGGGAATTATCATTCTTAGAAAGGATTGCTCTATCTATCTATCTATCTATCTATCTATCTATCTATCCATCCCTGCAGCTGTAGCCCTGTAGCATCTGATGCCGTCAAATCTTGGAAGCTAAGCAGAGTCAGGCCTGGTTAGTACTTGGATGGGAGACTGCCTGGGAATACCAGGTGCTGTAGGCTTGGGAGAAGGACCTGGCAGCCCACTCCCAAAACAATCTGCCATTGAAAACCCTATGAACAGCAGAGAAGCACTAACAATAGTGTTTCACCTGTTGTACTAGGGTCACTATGAGTTGGATACCAACTCAACAGCACCTAACAACAACAAATATATATATATATATATATATGTATATATATATATATATATATATTCTTTCCTTTGTGTGATTTTTATGTCAATTATAGAGAATTTCCTTTTACCATCTTAATGACAATTTATTTGTCTTCTTAATTTGACACCTCTCTTAAGTTCCAGAGATTTTGCTAAGTCCTGGGAAGAAAAAGAAAATAGCCAAGACATAATTGTTCCATTATAAAATTTATATAAATTGTTTTCAGGCCTCTCTGTTTACAAAACAATTTTATGATATGCAAATAGTATGTTCTATGAGGATAGAACTTTGGTGATCCAGACGCTGTGATTATGTTGCTCAGACTCATTTGTGTAAGTACAGGTTAAGAAATTCCAGAAATTGACGTTGGCTGCCTGCCCCATGGAGATCTGACTAAGCTTGACCTGGACTTCTAATTTCTCAGCCTTCTAAGAGTCCAGAGACTTATTCCCTTTTCCTGTCAATTTTAGTACTTCTAGAACCTTCTCTTCCCATTGATTTTCTGTGTCCTGCATTCCTGTTTTCTGTGTGCAGCTTTGGTTTACATTTGAGTGTATTTTGTCATTCTAAGTACATGGTAAAGAATTGGAGGGCAGGGATACTGTGGCTGCTTCTAAAAGTTTTTCTCATGGTTATTAGCCATCTTGTACTTTGAACAACGGTAGTTTTTAATTTATTTTTTATTGACACAATTATTTGTAGGGTAAAATGTGATATTTTGATTCACTTGTACATTGTATAATGATCAAATCAGAGTAATTAGCATATCTATCACCTTAAACTTTGATCATTTCTTTGTGGTGAGTACATGCAAAATCCTCTCTTCTAGCTTTTTTGAGATATACAGTACATTATTATCTATCGTCACCATAGCATGGAATAGCATAGAACTTCCTCCTCCTGTCTACTGCACCTTAGTATGCATTGATCACCCTTTCCCCATCTTACCCTCCCCATATCTCCCTTGGCTCTGGTAACCACATTTTACTTTTGATTTCTATAATATCAACCTTTTTAGATTGATAACTGCACAGAACTAATTCTGTGAGATCAGGCAGTACTTGTCTTTTTGTGCCTGGCTTATTTCACTTAACATAATATCCTGGTCCATTCGTACTCTCAAAAAATGATAGAATGTCATTCTTTTTGATGGTTGCATGGCATTCCATTGCATATATGTGCCCTATTTATCCATTCTTTTATGGATAGACAAATTGTTTCCATTTCTTGGCTATTGTGAATATTGCTGCAATAAACAAGGGAGTATAGATGTCTCTTTGACACATTGATTTCTTTTCTTTTAGATACACACCTAGTAGTGAGTTTTTTGGGTCATACAGTAAATCCACATTAAAAATTGAAAAATTTTTATTGGTGTATATTAATCGTATAAAAAGACACGATTTTGAATTTTTTGAGAAATCTCTCTACTGTTTTCCACAATGTTGTGTCAATGAGATACAATGAGAGTTCCCCTTTCTTTGTATCCTCTTTAGCATATTATGTCTTATCTTTTGATAAGAGCCATTCTCATTGGGGTGAGGGGATATTTCACAGTGGTTTTAATTTGTATTTCCCTGACAGTTTGCGGTGTTGAGCATTTTTCCTTATACTTGCGGCCTATTTGTGTGTCTTCTTTTATGAAATATCTATGTAGGTCTTCATTGTTGTTATTAAGTGCCATTGAGTTGAGTCCAATTCATAGCAACAACAGAAGGAAACACCACGTGACACTCGGCCATGCCTGGCAGCATGTCAGTGCTTCTCTGCTATTCATAGGGTTGTTGATGGTTGATTGTTTCAGGACTAGGCTGCCAGGTCCTTCTCCCAAGCCTTCAGTATCCAGTATTCCCAGGTGGTTTCCCATCCAAATACTAACCAGGCCTGACCCTGCTTAGCTTCAGAGATCAGACAGTTTTAGCCTATTGTAAAATTGGATATATATTTTTTTTTCTGCTGAATTGTTTGGCTTTCTTTGCATACATCTCACCTGTTGGGGATCCTAGAGTGTACCACTAAGGTAAGGGCCCATCTGGTCCATTTGGAAGACTGCCCTTCATCCTCTAGGGCAAGTGACTCTTGCTTTACATCCTGGTCCTTCACTCTTAACCCTGCCATTGTGTAACCCAAGATGGCCCCTGACCACTCCAGCTCTGGAGTGACCACCTCTATTCTGATTGGTCACCCAAGCCCCCATGATTGGTCAGTAAAGGGACTCCCATGATTGGCTCAGCCTACGCCTTATCCACCTACCAAAAGTGGACAATTACAAGCCTTTATTTGCATGGCAATTAGTGACAGTTACTCTAGGTGTGCCTGCAGCTGTAGCCCTGTGGCATCCGATCCCGTCAGATCTCGGAAGCTAAGCAGGGTCGGGCCTGGTTAGTACCTGGATGGGAGACTGCCTGGGAACACCAGAAGCTGTAGGCTTGGGAGAAGGACCTGGCAACCCCCTCCCAAAAATCAATCTGCCATTGAAAACCTTATGAACAGCAGAGAAGCACTGACAATAGTGTTTCCCCTGTTGTACAGAGGGTCGCTATGGGTCGGATACTGACTCGACGGCACCTAACAACAGCAACAACAACTCTAGGCGTGAGCCCTGCCATTATTGGCCACTCCCTAGTTCACCCCCCTCCTGGAGAATATATAAACAGGCCACTGATCACCCCCAGGACGCTCTTATCTTCACCTATCATCCAGACCCCATCTACTCCAACCACTGTACCCTACTCCTGAGACCTTGAATCAACAAGACCTTCAAGCAAGACTCTGTGTCAAGACCAGGGCCTCTGAAGTGGCAAAGACTTCTAGGAAGACCCAAAGCACTCTCTAATTCTTCCCCCCATGTGGGGAGGACCAGAGTAAAGAAGGCAAGCTGCGAGAGTCAAGATGCACTGCGAGAGTCAAGGTGAGCTGTGAGATGCACTCCCCGAGGACCATCGGCGCCCATAACATCTTTTGGCTTGTTCCTGTTCTCCCTTGCAGGAGCAACTAAATAAAGCCCTTGTTCCATTTTATAATAAGAAGTCTCCTGAGATCCTTCTTTGGCGCCACCAACCAGCTCTCACTCTAACCCCAAGAGTCCTGGGACTTCACCTAGTGTTGAGGCAAGGCTCCGAGACCTAGCTGGGCTGGTGCTGAACCCCGACACTCTCCCATTCTGGTTAGACCAGGATTTTGTATGCAGTTCCCTCAAAGCTTGAAGGATCAGAAATGGGTGACCAGGATTCACAGAGCACGCAATGTCCATTCCTGCTGCAGAGATGGAAACCCGGCAGTGGGCTGCTCCGAGGCCAGGAAGCCACTCAGAGGACCCCAGCTTCTCTCAGAAGCCCAGGCAAGTGGGAGCACCTGGACAGAGAACTTGCCCTGGCTCTTACAGTTGGTGCTTTATTCGTTCCTCTTCCTTTGCCATCTCTGCTTTATTGTGCCTAATAAAATGGAGTGATTATTTTACTATTTAATAATTTCTAAGATCAAAGGAAGTTAAGTAGTCATTTCTACTCCTATTAATTAGTCTTTTCTTTCTCAAATTAGTTTTCTGTTGATGTTCTCAATAGATAAATGTAATATCATTTATTTCTCTCTATGAAGGGCACATTAAGGTCTCAGTGAATTTAGCTTGTGATTTATTCTTGAATTTTAAATAGAAAAAAATGAAATGGAAGTTGGAATAGATGTTTTACAAAGATATATAAGCTGCTTTTCTCTTCCTTTGACTGTCATCTTTTCTTTCTTTCTTTCTCTCCCTCCTCTCTCCTGCCTTCCCTCACTCCCTCTCTCCCTTTCTCTCTTTCTCTTTCTCCTTCCTTCCTTCCTTCCTTCCTTCCTTCCTTCCTTCCTTCCTTCCTTCCTTTTCAGTACTGGGGGTTTGAACCCAGAGCCTCATGCATGCTTTGTAAGTGCTCTACCATTGGGCTGCACTCCCAGCCCAATTTAAAATTTCTTATCTTCAGACAGGGTCTTGCTAAGTTATGAAGGCTGCCTCTGGCCTCAAACTCACCAGCCTCCTGTCTCCATTTCCCAAGTCCCTGTATTATAGGTGTGTGCCACTGCACCTGGCTGATTTTTGTCTTTCTTAACTCATTATGCCATACAAGCACAAAAAATTCTGCATTATTTCTCTAATATATCTCAATTATAGTGTGTAGTTTGGGAAGGGGTGGGAGAGGAAAGTGAAATAATTAAGGTAGTGGAATAATTAATGCTTTTTCTAATCCTGTGGCTATTCCTATAGTATTTTTATTTTTATTATTTTTATTATATATGTGTGTGTGTATATATATGTGTGTATATATATATGTTATGCAGACTGCTTCTGGCCTCGAACCTGCAATCCTCCTGCCTTTGCCTCCTGAGTTGCTGGGATTACAGGTGTGCACCACCATGCCTGTCTCTGGTGTTTTTATTTTGATAAATAATACTTTATTCTAGATTTATTTCTTTCACCAATATTAAAATTTGAAACTTTAGGTGTTTTCATTATTCATAAGGCACTTGCTTCCCAGGGGCAAAATCCCCATGGAGCTCCATGCCCCTGTCCTGCCTTTGTGTGGGGCCCCAGGTGGTCAGCAACTCCAGTTCTGGTGGGACCCCTGGGCGGCACCATCATAGCAAATTCCTTATGGGATTAAGTTCCTAAGTACAATTCCAGGTGTTGTCAGGTTGGGCACTGTCATCGAAGCATAAGCCCAAGGATCTGGGGTTTAGGGCCCAGAATGCTTTGCTGTGCTTTCTCACAGCCCAGGTACTAGCAGGCCATCTGCCTCAGGGCCACAGGGCTCCTTAATCCTGGCAGGTGCCCTGCCAATTAGAACTGAAACGATCTGGGCCTACCTTAGAAATGAATAAATAAACCTCTCAGGTTAGGATGGAAGAGTTAACACAGTGTACATTCTGTGAACATCTCGGGTTGTTTGGGGTTGGGTGTTTTTGTAGTTAAAATAGCACTGAAAAAAAAAAAAGGGAATGCTCAACAATATCAACATGCAAATATTTGTAGGAAAACAGCAAACAGACTACATCTCCAGGACTTGAAAGGATGCTTGGCTGGTGTTATCTTCCCAGAAGCTAAAGGCTTGGAGCCAACCTGGGCAGAACCTCCCAGTTTGAGACACCAACTCCTTCTGGAAGATGCTCACAGCAATAAATATGTCCAGGTCCTGATTTTCCCTTTGATTTCTTTCTTTTTTTTTAACTACAGTTTTGACTAATGACAAACATATTGATATTTGGCTCGGGAGGTGTAGCACTTTACCACTCTTTCTTGGCGAAGTCTGAGCCAAGGCAGCAAACAAAATCTAATTAGTCCTTTTGAAGTCCCCCCATGTTTCTTCCCCAGCCCCTCCCTTTAATTGTCTCACGTTAAGTGGGTGGTCTTCTGGTGTGCAAAACTTTCCTTTTTCCCATTTTATTCATTTAAAAGAAAGTTACATGCTATGCATATGGGAAATATATTTAGGGAGAAGGGTACTTACATCTGCAAGTTCCTTTGAAATATATTAAAAAAAAGATGGGTCCGTGGATCAATTGAGGTTGGGTAGACACTCAATAAAGCAAACATAGTAAAATATTAATTGTGGAATCTGTGTAGTGAGCCTATAGATGTTCACTGTAAAATTCAACTTTTACATATGTATGAAATTATTTATGAATAGATATTGGGAAAAAGGGCAGGTTTCCATCATGTTGGATTCTCACTTAGATAAAACCCAGGCTCGGGGTTTTATCTTTTTTTTTTTTTTGTTTTGGTACTTGGGGTTGAACCCAAGACCTTGTGCTTGCGTGCTTTGCAAGTGCTGTGCCACTGAGCTGCACCCCTAGCCCATTTGGTTTTTTTTTTTTTGAGACAGGGTCTCGCTAAATTATACAGACTGCCTCTGGTCTTGAACTTGCGATCCTCCTGCCTCCACCTCCCGAGTTGCTGGGATTATAGGTGTGTGCTACTGCACCTGGCTAGGAAAGAATAACTCTTAAACCCACAAAAGTCTGGGCAAACTCAGAGCATACAGATGACCACAGAAGTGTGGGAAATTCTCTCACTGAATGTAAATTTATTGTTCGTTGTTTTTTAAAATGTATATATCTATAAATGAATTATACCCCCTCCGCTTTGTCCTAAAATGTAAGAATTGCAGTCACGTGTGACCTACAGAATGAAACCTTCCCCTAGGATCTCTTTTCTTTCCTTTAGCTCCTTTCTCTTCTTTGTAAGGTCTCTCTTTCCATACTTGAAGAGTCTACACAAGCCAGCAGAGCCCTGTTTCTCAGTGGGATCATGGGCAAGTACTGACGACTTGATTTTGTCACACAAGGCAGCTGGGCTATCTTTCCTGGCACCACATGCAAATCTGTCATCCATTTCTTCTTCAGGCTCCATAGTACTCTAGCTGAGTGAATATGTTGTAACTTGTGTAAGCAGCCTTTGATTGGCAGATGGGTTAATCTCCTAGGGCTACCATAGCAGAACACCAAGACTGGCTCCAACAACACACATTTACTTTCTCACTGTTGTAGAGACTGGAAATCCATGATTAAGCGAAGGTTCGCTTATTGGCTTGTAGACAAGTCCCTTTCTCACTGTATCTTCACATGGCCTTTCTCTGCTTGGGGGAGAGAGAATGCTGGTGTGTGTTCCTTTTCTTATAACATCAGTTGAATAGGATTAAGGCCCCAGTGTTAATCACTAAGTTTTTAAGAAAATGACTAGAGAGGTTTCATATGTGTCTTTTAAAATACAATTTCAGTTGGCAGATATAATTTCCCTTCATGTCATTGTTGTTAGATGCCTTTGAGTTGAATCCGACTCATAGCGACCCTATGTATAACAGAATGAAGCACTTCTCAAAACTGCCATCCGCATAATCTTTTTATGTCTGCACCATCATTGCAGCCACTGTTTCTCCTCATTCTGAGTCATGGTACATCAACAAAAGGAGGTCCTAGGGGCTTTACTCCATTCCCATCATTAAGGCCAAATCTACTTTGAGGAAGCAACTCTTCCCCAGTTGTTTCGAATGCCTTCCAACCTGGGGGGCTCATTTTCTGGCACTATATTTGGCAGTGCTTCTCTACTGTTCTTAAGGTTTCCAATGGCTAATTGTTTTGGGAGTGGACTGCTGGGTTCTTCTCCCTAGTCCCATAGTCTAGATGCTCAGCTGAACCCTGTCCATCATGGGTGGCCCTGCTGATGTCTGAAATACTTGTGGCATAGCTTTCCGCATTGCAGCAACATGCAAACTCCCAAAGCTTGACAAGCTGACAGGCACATGGGGGTTTCACATCCTTTTGGCCAGAAAGTCATGTGGCCATACAAAGTTGCAAGAGAGGCTGCGAAATGGGCTTTTGCAGCAGGTGGTTGCATGCTGAGCTAAAAACTTGAAGGTGGGGAGAATAAATATTAGACAGAGCTATTCTGCCATAGGAAACATAGGAAAATATTACATTTTGAGTGCTTAGATACTATCTTTTAAAGATTTTACTTTAAAAATCAAAAGCAATACACTTCCGGGGTAAGATGGCAGAACAGAAGTATCTTTTTTTTGGGTGCTTGGGGGTGGAACTTAGGGTCTCATACCTATTTTGCAAGTGCTCTGCCACTTTTGCCTGGATTATAGGGCACAAGAGCATAAAGGCAGCTCTGTGGACCAGGGCACTTTTTTTTTTTTCCAATACTGAAGACAGGGTCTCATTATGCAGCCCAGGCTGGCCTTGAACTCATGATCCTCCTGCCTCAGTGCTTGGATTACAAGTATGTTTCAGCAAACCCAGCAAACAATAAACACTTCTTATTCTCATGTTTTTTTGTGGGCTAAGAATTTGGAAGCAGCTTGTCTTGGCAGTTCTAGCCCAGGATTTCTCAGTGACATTGTGTCAAAATGTTGGTTGGGACCACAGTTATCTGAAGGCTTAACTGGGCTGGAAGATCCATATCCCAGGTTGCTGACTGATATGGCTGGCAAGTTGGGGCCAGCCATTGGCAAGAAGCCTCTATCTTTCCCCATCTGGGCTGCTCCACGGGGTGCTTGAGTGTCCTCACAACATGGCAGCTGGCTTCCCCCAGAGCAAGAAAGAGGAAAACAAATGTGGCAACATTTTTTATGACTTAGTCTCAGAAGACACACATTTTGCTACTTACACCACACTGGGTTTGTTGGAAGTGATTCATTTAGTCCAGCATACATTCAAGAGGCGGAGAGTTAGGCACTACCTTTAGAAGGAATGTGCTAAAAAATGTGTGGTTATATGTAAGGTAATGACCACCACACCAGGCACAAAATGCGTCTTCAGTACATACTTCCTGAAGTTACGACCAGCTTCTCTTATTCAGTTTGGTGGGAAATGCCTCAGCTGTTTTCCTTTAGTAAGTCTAACATTTTTATTTCTCCTTTGCAATTAACCTTTATTTCAACCCTCATCTCTTAGTTTTTTCAGCTCATTTGTGTTCTGGAGAATGAATTATGTATATCCAGAGCCAGAATTTGTGTGTGTGTGCATGCATACACGTGTATGCCCAAGGAGCTTAAAATGGTAAAAAGCTAAGTCTCGCTGACCTTTTAGCCCATAAAAATTGTCATAGGAAATAGAATGTAATTTTGAATTTCATCCTTTCCACAGGTTGGCAAAAACATCTCTTCCTTATCATTAGAGGTTTCTTTTTTTCTCAAGCCGGCGGTGACATTTAAGATTCTGTCATTACCACTTGTTACTAGAGAGAAGACTGTTTTCCTCCTCCATGGGCAAAGCCTGTGCTGGTCTCCCTTGTCAGCCTTGCCTGTCACTCTTAAGCTGCTTTAAGAAGCCACGTAGTGATTCTGTCAGCTACATCATCTCAGCATGGCCACAGTGCTAAAAATAGTCTTTCATAAGGTACTTGCACATCCGGACTTGTTAAATAGGATCACTTTAAACATGCTCACTTCTTGATTGCTCAAAATATTATGTACCTCTAGTTTTGTTAGGGACAGTGAAGTTCCTCTTTTGCTCAACCCTTCTGTCCTCTGGCTTCCTGCCAAGGAACACACGCTAAGTCACAGCTCAAACTTCTTCCAACTTGTAGAAATGGGGCCGTGTGGCATTTGGGGGCCACCCACCAGTGGAGGGGAGGATCCCCACATTCGATAGGACAGGTGATAGCCAGTGCCACGGGTTGGCCTCTCATTACCTATGCACTTCGTAGGCAGATTGGAGGAAGACATTGACCTCCCAAAGCCACTCTACAGGAGCCCACAGACAGCCCAGCCACCCCCTGCTCCACATGGGAAGTTTCCCTCCTTTGCTGACTTCTCTGCTTCTATGAATGCTAGCCTTCTTTATTATTTTTGGAGAAATCTTTGCTTTGCCTATGTTTTTCTTTCAGCAGACCCCTTTTCCTTGCATCTTTTACAACAAAGCATCTCAGGTGGTTGATATGCTGCATGTTCATTTCTGCCCAGCAAAGTCCCTTTTCATCCTTCAAGGCATTCCAGGGCTTTCCAGTGCTGCCTTGTCTTGCGGCTCTTCACAATGCTCAGAATTACTGACCTCACCTTGTGAAATGTAAGGATTTTTCGGCATCTCGGGGCTATGAAAGTATTCTTTGCAGCCGTCTGCCCCTCCTCCTGGAAGCCTTTGTTTCCCCCAACTTAGTGATGTTGGACCCTCTTGATTCGCCTCTCTCACATTCCTTTTCATGTCTTTTCTTTCTTTTCTTTTTGGTTCTAGCGATTGCCTTGTGTGTGCCAGGCAAGTGCTCTGCCACTGAACTGCACCCCAGCTCTTCAGGCCTTTTCAAGTGCCGCCTTCTTCTTCTTTTCTTGTATGTTTCTTTTTTCTTTTTACTATATTCACAGTGTCTCTCCTCATGCCCTCTCTTCAGGCCCCTTTGATGACAGCCTCTACCCAGCGACTCTCAGATGTTGATTTTCTTCCCTTCTTTCTCTTCAGTCTTATTTTTCCTGTGCAAATGATGCCTGAATCCTGATGAAAATAAAGCTTTCTGTTCCTGCACAGCCGGTGCATTTTCCAGGTTCTCCACCCTTGGTGGTGGTCCCCACGCTCTTGTGAGAGCAATGGCTCCTTGACTCATGCGTGAATTGTGATGGCCCTTCTTTGGTGATACCTCACAGCCGTGGCCATAGCTGCCTGTGAGGAGAGTCCTATTCCTGGCCTCTCCCCCTCCTTGCTCAGGCCTGGCCCTCTTGCAATGGCTTCCCACAAGGCTTTGTGTGGCTCCAGTTACTGCTTATTCCATGAGAACTGCAATCCAGTGGAGTGATTGAGAATCCAGGCCTTCGAGACATCCTGGATGCAAACTGGGTCTCTCTCACTCTGGAGTTCATGCCACACTGTTCTTCTTGTGTCCAAATAGTCTTAATACCTTAGGTTTCTCACTAATAAGGGAAAACTCAGCTGCATCTCTTTGAGATGCAAGAGATTTCAGCACTTGCCGCTACTTTTGCCTTCAGTGGGCCAGGGAGTACGGTTCTGCTATAATCACACTGTTGTTGCCACCACAAGTGGGACCAAGCTGAGAGCTAGGAACATCATTGATTCCCAGCCTACCTTCAGACTGATTTGCTCTGCCCTCCCTGTGAAGGCGCCCAGGCTCTGGGAAGCTAAAGGAGTCTCTTCCTTCCTGAGGTGAAAGGGACATTGTTTCCTTCTTAGCATCAGCTGCTTTTTGGGACTCCACAAAACAAGGACCCACTGGGTTTAGAGAGAAAAACCTATAGCAGAGTCCTCAGCGGGGCAGTGCTGCCCCCTAGGAGGTGTTTTGGGAGTTGGTTGGGTGTTTACAATGATGGGCGAGATCTCAGGGCACACAGTGGGTGGAAAACAGGGGTGGGTGACCCTTAGCAGGCATGAGATAGCTCTATACCTACTAATCGCTCTAAATCCTATATAAGTCTTAAATGCCCTTCTGGATATGCACACAGGAGAAAAACCTGTGTAATTATCTACACACCATCTCCTTTTTATGTGACGCTTTTTTTTTTGTAGTTCAAGTATATGTTGTATTTTCCAAGAGTATAACTGCCAAGAGTTTAGCATTTTAGACAATCCTGACTCCAGAATGCCACTTGTACTTGGATTGTCAATACTACACACCCTGTCTGCTTTTCCAACAATAGCATTTATGGTGATTGTACTTATAGGTACAAGTGTGTGACCATATCATTGTGCCTTTTAGTGTTGCCATGTCCCCATATTTAATATCAAAATGTTATTTCATTTTCAATTTCTATTCTTTTGTTTATTCTGCATATTACATGTAAGCTATTACATTAATTTTTAAAAAGTACACATAGATATTACCTGTATGTAGATACTACCTGTAAATTTCATTTCCATATGGTATAAAGGCCAAGATTTTACAAGGATAGCTAGGAGTCTGCAGGGCTTACGCTTGCTTGGGGATGCTGAATTTGTTCCTACGGTTGAAAGTTCAGTGACAAAAATACTATAACTCATCAATTCCAAAGAGACCATTTCTCCATATTTTAATAATGTTGTAATCATGTTTTCCAACCGATGTGCATGTTTAGTTGCTGTGGCAATTACTTAGAAAATCAATGTATGACCTTCAACAATTGTGTTAGAGTTGAGGACGCATAGAGTCTGTGTGTTTTTAAGTTCTTGATAATTTAGGCCTGTTCATTATCTTTTTTGAATGTAAGATTCTCTTCTCTTTCTGGCAAATCTGTATATTTGGGGAGACTCTGTACTTTGAATGTTGATGCTCACTTGATCTAAGCAGCAGTGGGTTTAGGTCATGTGTTGCTTCTGTATGAAAGGCAGTTTCACATGGTTAAGAGAACAAACCTTGCAGCTGGCCTGTTGGGGGGCACCCATGACTCTGCTTCCTAGTAGCTATGTGACTTGGGGGCCAAGCAACCTCATTGATGGGTCACAATACCCTCTAAAGAAGCCACACCGGAGTGAGGATTAGCTACTTACCCATGATGACACCATCAGGAAATACTGATCACACAGGGAACTCAGAGTTATACCACATGATCAGACATTTGTTAGGCAAGCAATCCCAAGCCCACAGCAAATGGTGCATGCATACCCATGTCCTGCAAGCAGAGGCCACTTTAAATACTGTCACTTTTAGTCACTTTGACTCTGCCCAAAAACTCCTGCAACAGAGGACTGGCACAGCCCCATTTGGGGACTGACACTCAGGTGCCATGCTCGATGGCTGCCCTAGATTCTTGCACCTCATTAAAGTGGGAGGATATCCCCAACACTTTCCAGCCAGGATGCTTCGATATTGCCTGCCAAGAATCCTTCTTGAACATTTGTTATGCCATTTAGTGAGCCATTAATTTCACCAGTAAGAGTTCATTCCTGACATTCATTATGCTCATTAGCCCATCCTCGGGCATGGATGGAAATAATAGATAAGAAAAACTATCCAATCTGCCTCTGGAGTGTGGACCTTCTGATACCACATTAGGTAACACTCTTGAGTGTGGACTTTTTTTTTTTTTTTTTTTTTTTTTTTTTATT